>LGRX02035637.1:0-34330 GCA_001247695.2 Cymbomonas tetramitiformis | reverse complement strand
ACTCCCTCACACTCCACGCTTCCCAATGCGTGCCACACGCCACGTTGCACGCCGATACGCATGGCGTTCGCCGCGTCGATACGATCATATTTTCTCTTTCTGTATCGCTGCCAATTGTCGCAGATAAAGGCGGGCACCTTCCTCATTCCAGAGGATGGACTAAATAGTGCAGGCATGTTTTGCGATCTGGCATCTGCGAGGTCCATCAACTTCGATCTGAGGTATGCGTAGGTGTAGCACAACCTGAACAAGCGTGAGCCGAAAATCTCGAGCACCATGCGGTTGCCTCTTGATGCTGTGAATAACACCAAGGAGAAGACGATGCGCAATACACTGAACATCGGTGTGCTCATAGCATTGACCATGATGATCACTCCCATCGTCGCCATCTCCTGCTTTGCTTGGAGACTAAAGTTGCCATCTTCCCTATTACGACTTTTATACTTTGGTGAACGAAATATGAATACTATTTTGTTATTTTGTGCGAACTAGACGCAAGAAGGGATTTTCATGCGTCAAGAAATTATGACATGCGTTTGCAGGGAAGATGACATCGTTTATGTGAGCAGAGAGTACTATGTGTGCAGGATGTAGAGGCTCATTACTTTTCTAGTTTCACCTCACTATTTCGGTATAGTTTTGTGAACGAAATATGAACACTGTGTTGTGCAGACTAGACGCAAGAAGGGACTTACATGGGTCAAGAAACTATGACATACATTTGCAGGGATGATGACATCATTTATTTGAGAGTTTATGATACACAAAGACAGTACTATATGATAAAAACGTAGCCACAACAAAACAATAGGTTAGGGAATGCTCATTAACTATTATTATAGTGATGACACAATGAGTGCGGCACTCACCAACACTTCACAGCGCAACTCGCTTCGGAACATTTATATTTTGGTGCGAGCGCCACATTATGCATACTGTGAGTGCGGCACTCGCCAACACATCACAGTGCAACTGATCGGTATATTTTCATAAACGAAATATGGACAATATTTTGCGTGCAGACTAGATCCAGGAAGGGACTTCTATCAGTGAAGAAATTATGGCATTCATGTGAAAGTCCGAAGGTGACATAATTTATGCCTGAGTTAATACACGGAGAGTACTGACCTTCGAGGGTTTGCCGCCGTTATAACGCAATAGAGCTTAAGCATAATATGGAAACCACTTCGGTAGAAAATCCATTAAATAATCTTGCCAATACATAATGCCAAAATAATGTCACCATTGTACTCATGGATCCCTGCGAGAAAACCCCAACAGGAACGTAAAAAACGGTCCCCTACATCACTGAACATCGCCGATATGAGGTGCGGAAGTGGTAGAGGGGGTTATTACCTTTCATTCCCGCCCATCATCAGACGCAACTAAGCTGTAGTCGAGAATCTGCGGACGCTCATAAATGTCGGATGCTAGCAAACCCTGCGAGCAAACCCCAACCGTAACGTCAAAAACGGTCCCCTACATCACAGAACATCACGGGTATGAGTTGCGGAAGTGGTAGAGGGGTTCGTCACCTTTCATTAGCGCCCATCATCAGCCGCAACCGAGCTGTATACAAGATTTTGCGGACGCTCAAAAGTCTCGTTTTCTAGCAAACCCTGCGAGCAAACCCCAACTGTAACGTCAAAAACGGTCCCCTACATCACAGAACATCACGGGTACGAGTTGCGGAAGTGGTAGAGGGGTTCGTCACCTTTCATTTGCGCCCATCCTCGGACGCAACCGAGCTGTATACAAGATTTAACGAATGCTCAAAAATCTCGTTTTCTAGCAAACCCTGCGAGCAAACCCCAACCGTAACGTCAAAAACGGTCCCCTACATCACAGAACATCACGGGTATGAGTTGCGGAAGTGGTAGAGGGGTTCGTCACCTTTCATTTGCGCCCATCATCAGCCGCAACCGAGCTGTATACAAGATTTTGCGGACGCTCAAAAGTCTCGTTTTCTAGCAAACCCTGCGAGCAAACCCCAACCGTAACGTCAAAAACGGTCTCCTAAATCACAGAACATCACGGGTATGAGGTGCGGAAGTGGTAGAGGGGTTCGTCACCTTTCATTTGCGCCCATCCTCGGACGCAACCGAGCTGTATACTAGATTTAGCGAACGCTCAAAAATCTCGTTTTCTAGCGAACCCTGCAAGCAAACCCCAACTGGAACGTCAAAAACGGTCCCCTACATCACTTAACAACAAGGATATGAGTTGTGGAAGTGGTAGAGGGGATCTTCACCTTTCATTACCGCCCATCATCAGACGCAACCGAGCTGTAGTCGAGATTCTACATACGCTCGCAAGTGTCGGTTTATTGCGAACCCTGTGAGCAAACCCCAACTGGAACGTGAAAGGCGGTCCCACATACAACGCTAGATACCTAGTGTGAGTTGTTCAAGTGTTTTCAGGATGCGCACGTAAAATCTGCGCCCATCGTCGCACGTTTCCGGACAATACAGTAAAAGCAATGAATGGGTCGCATGTCAAAACTCCACGAATTTTGGGTCATTACTCCACGCCGTGTTTTACTCCACGGATTTTGGGTCATTACTTCACAGGTGACCTGCGGGTGTCATTCGCGAATGACCGATGACGTACGACGGCATACACTAGGTCATATGGCATGGCATACTCATGACTAATGCGATGAAGGCAAAATAACTTAGGATATTCGAGTTGAGTCGCATTACTTTACTTGAAGATGTGTTCGGAGTCCGCCGAAAAGGATATCCGTCGTTTGTATACATTATTCAATGAAAGAGGAATTTGATATTGGTAAAGCTAATGCACTTGCTCGGTGTGCACTCGTGAAGGAGAGCGTGAAACGAAAGCTTCCGACTCATGAAAGCGACCCGGAAAGTGACCCGGAAAGTGACCCGGAAAGCGACCCGGAAAGAGACACCCATAGCAACAGGGAAAGTGACTGCTCCGAGGTAGGTGAAGGCGAAGATAGAGAGTATTTTCCTAGCGATACCGAAGAGGATATCACGGAACAAGGCCACGACGAACAAGCGGTAAAATCAAAAACGAAAACCGAAAAGTTCCCTAAGGTTATTTGCCAATATGAAACTCGGGAGGAGTGCCGGAAACATGTCAAGGGAGATAGTGTTAAATGGCAATTTACTCGTTCAGTTACTGCTTACAAAGACCAAGGTCAAAAAAATGGGGTTCATGTTGGGGGAGGGGGCAAGGGGGGGGGAGATCTGTATTTTATACGACGAATTTTATCCAAAGATCTGTCGAAGGCGTCGCACCTGCCTACGTGGAGCATACACATGCGTCGCATATCCAAGGAGCGTCCATTTATTTTATCTCCCATTTGATCTGACGAACAGTTTTCAAATTTTGCCTACGTGGAACCAAAAAACGCGACGCAAGAGCGTCGCGTCGCGTAGATGTTGGACAAAACATCTCTGCGTAGCGTGTTACGCAAAAGATGTTTGTCCAAACATCTCCGCGGCGCGGCGCTCTTGCGTAACCTGTGCGTAGCGTTTTACAGTTTTCCAACCAATCAAATCGTTGCGATCAAAAGTTACGCGACGCGACGAAATTTCATTTTACCCAAACCAGATTTAAGGACGGGACTAAGCAGAGCTCTGTCTGACAAACACAATGCCATATCGCATATGGCATGGCATGGCATGGCATGTGACATGACAGGTTGAGTTTCACATATGACATGACATGACAGCGACCCCTACAAATTATTGGCCTTTTTACACGCGTGGAAAACCGTCCGTCCGACGCGTGGACAGCGTACGGACACCCTATGGACGCTTTTTTTGCTAAATCCACACGTGTGAAATTGTCTAATTTGTAAAAGTGATGTTCATACGGTGTCCATACGATAAATCCACACGTCGTCCGTACGTGCGCATCCGTGTGGACGACGTATGCTAGTTTACCTGATTTTATTACGCGTGTGGACGCTCCGACCGTATGGACAGGTGCCGTCCATACGCATGAACCACTGGAAAATGTTGTCCACACGTGCGGACTGCGAGAAATGCCGCTTCTACCCCTCCTCGGCCATATGGACACCATGGGGACGTGTCCCTGGACCGTACCCACGCGTACGGACGACGTGTGGACGGGCGTATGGACAGTGTGAGGCCCGTGCCGTGCCACTCTTTTGCGCTTGTCCGCACGTGTGGACAGCCATTGCACCCGGGCCTGGGTGTACCCGAGCACTGCTTGCCCCCTCCTCAGCCATGTGGACACCATGTGGACGTGTCCCTGGACGTACTGATGCGTACGGACGACGTGTGGACGGGCGTATGGACAGTGTGAGGCCCGTGCCGTGCCACTCGTTTGCGCTTGTCCGCACGTGTGGACACCCATTGCACCCAGACCTGGGTGTACCCGAGCATTTCCTTCCCCTTCATCAGCCACATGGACACCATGGGGACGTGTCCCTGGACCGTACCCACGCGTACGGACGACGTGTGGACGGGCGTATGGACAGTGTGAGGCCCGTGCCGTGCCACTCGTTTGCGCTTGTCCGCACGTGTGGACAGCCATTGCACCCGGGCCTGGGTGTACCCGAGCATTTCCTTCCCCTTCATCAGCCACATGGACACCATGGGGGCGTGTCCCTGGGTCGTACCGACGCGTACGAACGACGTGTGGACGGGCGTATGGACAGTGTGAGGCCCGTGCCGTGCCACTCGTTTGCGCTTGTCCGCACGTGTGGACAGCCATTGCACCCGGGCCTGGGTGTGCCCGAGCGTTGCTTGCCCCTTCATCAGCCATATATGGGCACCATGGGGGCGTGTCAACGAACGAACTCATGCGTACGGACGACGTGTGGACAGACGTATGGACGATCGGAATTCGCCAATCCATACGTATGGACGTCAAAATTGAAGTTTGTTGAAACACGCGTGTGGACACATACATCCGCGCGTGTGGATAAGGGTTTACCCGTATGGATTAGCGGAATCATGCGTGTGAATACAGGTGTCCGCGCACATACGGTTTATTTACATATATAATACATCGTGTATCATCCGCAATCATCTGAATCAGATGAACTACTACGGTCATCCTCGCTACTACTGTTATCATCGATTTCACGGAAGAAATCCGCCTTGCGATCCAACACAACTTGCAAGCAATCAGTTCGTCGTCGAATGGCCAAAGGGACAACATTTCCTTTGTACCGGGCAAGCCAAGCCGGCATGAAAGGAACATCCTGAATTACCACTTGATTCTCAATGCTGTTTGCGCGAACGAATGGCTGAGACACGTCCCATGGCATGTCTTTGCGCAGGTAAATGTTCTTGCTGATATCGTCCGCAAGCGCAGCCGCCTTTGGGTACCAACGGGCCTTCAACAGAAAGATCTCGTGACCGGGAAGATCAAGCTTGACGATCTTCATGATTTCCCCATACCTATCTTCAACGTCATCGTCCGGTATCTCGCCTGTAAGAAGTTGAGCTGGAGTTGGCACTCCCGGACTTCGAAAGATGCTCTTGAAATACCGTTGACAACTCTTCAAACCAATGTCGCTGTCGTGCACTCGAAAATCTTCACGCCCAATCTTGATGCTAGGATACTCCGTCCACGGGGCGATCCCGGCCAAGGCGAAGGTCTGCTCCTCCTCGGTGAAAGGCTGAATCTGCAAAGTTCTTGGGCACCTTCTCCACGTGTCTGGTTGTAGAAACACCGGAACCACGTCATTCGTCATCGGCCTTCGACGACCCGCCCGTCGGTTGCGACGATTCCGTTGTCCAACGTTCCTGCATTCGCAAGTACACACGGGTGGACTCAATGTTCCGTACGTTGTCATACGGTGGCCGTACGCCGTCCGTACGCCGTCCACGTGGCGTTCGCACAATTTACAGACATGCACATAAGTTGGTACCTGTTGAATGAGTCGAGTGTGTCGTCGAACTTTTTGCACAGAGTGTCGTACTCGGGGAACTCGGTACGAAGGTAGACTTGAATCTTTTCTCTGTCATCTGTTGCGATTGACGCCGCGCAAGCGAATTAGTTGTCTCATAAGAAGACTGAAGAGAAAAAAAAAACGGACAATAGTGAAAACCCATCCGTACGTACGGACAGGTGTTCCACACATGTGGACGACGTCGTCCGCACGGTGGGCTCTTCGTCCACGCGCTTGGACAGGTGGTATTGACCAAACGGACAATAGTAAAGTACCGTCCGTGCGTATGAATCGCTGGCCACACGTGTGAACGACTTCGTGCACACGTACTTAAAAAGCATCCACACGCATGGAAAGACTAACATGCATGGCACACATGATACTTAGGGATGTGCTCACCAGCGGTTGGCCGCACAGTGCTTGATTTCGTTGTAAAGATGTTCTGCTTTGCAGGAGGTCGATACTGGGGAGCTCGACCACTTCGATGCATTCGCTTGATGCCAGCAACCATGGAAACCGTTCGCCGCAACTCCAGTCCTTTCATCATGCTGGCGACGGGTTGTGAGCGGGTCTTGATGGACAGCTTCAACAACCCGAAATAGTCTTCGAAGACATACATCCAGATTTCCCGTGCAGGGCCGTTGTCCTTCAGCTGGTCGACAATGTGCACGAGAAGATGCGACATAATCACCAACGCCTCAGGGGAGTTGTTCCGCTCCATCTCATCTCTCAACTGCATGACTCGGCTCTGCAGCTTGTTCATTTCCTGAAAGGCAAAATAATGAGAGGCAACCTTAATCTCGAACCGGGACATGCCAGGTGTGAATGGTGGAGGAACAACCGGATGGACAACGGCTTCATACGCCGTCCGTGCGGCGTCCGTACGGTGTCCGAGAACATCCACACGGAAGCACACGGGTTGATTAGGCTTAACGTACCTCTGGATGAATTGAGGGGGCGGTTAATTCTCGAACCACCACCGAAAATTCACCAACGAACCTCGCGTATTGTGGTCGGAGAACTTGCCCGTCAGCATTTTGCCAGGATGCAATAACGCCCAGTATCCCAGAAGTGAGGGATACCACCAGCTCCGCGGCCTTCATCTTCCGCACCTTTTTCGGGTTCTTGTACTTTTCCTGCAGAAGTTTCTTAGCTAGAGGTCCCATATTTGTCGCGAGCTTCAGACCTCGTACCCACTTGATTGCACCGGTCTTTGCGATCGGTGACAGTCCCCACGGTGATGGTTTGTCTGCAAAGACTTTACATTGTTAGGCATACAGTGGATGGTCCATACGTCGTCCGTACGGTTACATGCGCCGTCCGTCCGGCGGCAACACGGTGTTCACCCGTGTGGAACAGCAGAAACTCGCAAACGACCTACAAGCTTACCTGCCAGTCGCTTCGCAGCAGATCTTCGATCGTTTACATTTCTGGGTGGGGGTGCGATAACCCACGATCGATGGACCTTCATCTTCCGCGCATAGTTGCGTGTGTTCGGTCCCCAACCATCACCAAAAATCACGCAGTGGACGCCGTGAATCAGGTTGTACAAGATGTGCATCAGGTCGAGAAGGTAGTCCCGTACAACGTCAAAATCAGGAATGATTGACATCGGGCATGGTTCCTTAACCCCGCTCTGCTTCATGAATTCCTCGACGATTTGTTTAGGCACTCGTCCCTCTCTGATCATCTTGGCGTGCGTGGAGCTGTTGGGTTTCACGGACTTCGCTGTTGGTGCGAAAAGGGATTGGTTCACCTGCTCAATGACGGCGAAAATCAACACGACACGCTTAGACGGTGAATCACGCGTACGGAACACATCGGACTCCAGGCGTCCACGCGTGCGGACGCCGGTATCCACAAGCCCGGACAGGGTGTTCTTTAACACATAATTTAAGCTAAAATCCACGAGCTGTCCGTGGGGTGTCCACACGGTGGGCACACATACTCCGTACGTACGGCCGAAGAAGGAAAGGGGACAAGCGACGGGGTCATGCGTTTACCTGGTTGCAGTCCTTGGTGTAGTGAGGAATATATGATTTTCGTTAGACCAGTTGTAGATTTCTCGGTACCCCGGATCCAGCATTTCAGGCAAGCGTAGTACGAATTAGCTCCGAATCGTCTCGCCGCGTCGCTCAAGCCAATGTAATCTTCGAGCATTTTGTACAGCACGAGCTTGAACGTGAAAACCGTGTTGGTAATCACATCGAACATGCGTACGCCGTTAGTCAGTCTGTTAACCTCCAAGGTGAACATGTCGTAGAACTTGCTGCTGACTTTCGGTTTTCCATCCCAGATTCCCCAAGTCATCACGTATTCTCGTTTGCAGCGAATTTCTCCCGGGAAGTTGACAATCGTAAAACACAGCGGAGTCACCGTGCGAATGCCGTCGTTGAAGGATTGGACGCCATCTGCACACGCCATAATGGCAATGTTCCTCGGGTCTTTGAATATGTCCCACTTGTTGCGAACGAAGTTGAGAAATCCTGGCGAGTCTGCACGAGCATTGGGAAACGATACATAAGAATTCCTTACACTCACTGTCCACACGGGTGGATAACTACTTACACACGTACGGACAACGAACGAACGAATTGTCCATGCGGTGTTCACAGTCATGGACAGGTTTGCACGAGCTCTGGGAAATGAGACCTAAGATTTCCGCAATTAAACTGTTCACATGGGTGGGTAACATTGTCCGTGCGTACGGACGGCGTACGTGCATACCATCCATATGGTGTTCACCTACATGGACGAGCTTGCACGAGCAGTGGGAAATACGACATACGAATTCCGCACTTGCTTTGTCCACACGGGCGGACGATGCCGATCGTACCTACGGACGACGTACTGCCCTTACGTCCATGCGGTGTACACAGTCATGGATTGAAATTTCGGAGTAAACTCACCGAGTATACCATGTATTTCCGCTCGGGGGTCTTTGTCCAAAATGCCTTCTTTCCACCACGTACGCGCTAGCATGGCTAACTCCGGCGTCAGGAAGAATACGGCGAACAGCGTTTCGAGCGGCCACCATCGAAAAATACAGCGAGCTCGACCTGGAATGTATACCCCGTTCACCGTCTTTCCGTCCTCGTATCTCGGTTCCAGGCATTTCGGACACTTGTCGCAGTTGGCGTGCTCGTTTTGAAAGAATTCGGAGCACTCGGGGCAAACGTCCACTTCGTTGTATCCCTTGAACATCTCCTTCCACTTCTGCATCACTTGTGCATATGTAGATGGAACCTCTGCGATGAGAGTATGTGCACTATCGGCTACATTGTCGATGTAGTGAACACGCAGAATGTTCAGAATCGCATCGAAGTAGGCCTGCGAGCTGTTGTGGTGGTTGTGGGAGACGAGAAGATCCAACACGAAATTGTTCGCCACGACGTTAGCGGACGCTTGGACGTTTTCTACACTTTCCTGCTCACACACACACACACACACACATCCTCAAAGAACACATGAATGTGATGAATGCTGAATTGCTGACTTAGCTGATAAGGAGGACCTACCTCTGTGCTTGGGTCCTCTTGAGGTCCCAAGAAGAGCCGATTGATTTTTCGATCGTCGCATTTGCTGCCTCGTGGATGGCAACATCTTCTGGGAATTCCTCCTCATCACTGCGTTCTTGTGTCTCCTCCTCATCTTGTTGTCGCTCTGGTGACGGCGATCGATCACCATGAAGTCCATTGGCACGCACGTGCCGGAGAGTTTGCTTACTGGATAACCACCTTTCACCATTGCATTCAACGCAGGGACAAAATGGCATATTTGGTCGTCCGTGCGTCGTCCGTACGGTGTCCGTACGCCCGGCTTAGGTTTCCAGCGTATGGACAACGATGTTCATACGTTCCATGTCACATCTGCGCGCATGCACCAACACTTACGTCAAGGTTGTAAACTCGTCGTCCACACGTTAGATTATGGATGGACGCTATGTGTTGTCCGTGTGGATGCCGCAAGCATTCTAGTCCATACGGTTCCATGAGATCGGTTGTCCACACGCGTGGAAACGTCAGTTAGCTGTCCATGTGGGTTTTGTACGAATTTCGTATGAAATGGCACATTTTTCGTACGTCTGCATGTCCCATGGACGGTCTGTCCATGTGGTTGGAAATAACCACACATTTTGAGCAGTCCGCATGGATGGATAGCAAAAGCACACGGTGAATTACGTGTTTTCGTACGACTTTATAGTGTTTATACGTTTTTTGTTGAAAACTGTCCACACGCGTGGAAACGTCAGTTAGCAGTCCATACGCTGTCCATTCGAGTTAGCCTTGACTGTCCGTATGATTCATGTCCCATGGACGGTTTTTTTACACGCACGGACGCAAAAAAAAGCTGACCTCACGAAAACAAAAAACATAAAAACCGTATGGACAACGTACGGACAGCACATTTTACCACACGTGTGGACATTTGGGTAGAAATACTTAGCGAAAAAATGGCAAAAAACAAAACACCCCTAAAAAAGGTCGATGGAGGGCTAAAATCGGAGCGTGGGGACAAAAAAAAAGTGAGAGGGGGGTTAGGCGCCCTCTCGCTGCTTGCGATTTACCCCAGAACAGGCACTCAGTGGGATTGTTTCCCAGCGGACAGTGCAATCGACGGCCCAGATGAACCCCCCCGTCTTAATCGGACGGTCTCCATGAGTTACAGAAACTGAAAATGGCATGAAGGCGTGGGTTGGCACCCACGACACCCCTTGTGCACTAGCGGCGTCCTTGGCGGCAATCGCCTCTTATCGCTAGAACACAAGGGGTATCGTGGATGCCAATGCCTCCAAGGGGATTCGAACCCCTCACCCTCGCGAGAACGCGTTCGGCTTACCAACATTTGACCACTCGGCCATGCACCCACGATGATGAAAAACCGCCGCACGGCAAAAATTATATTCATAAACCGCGTTTCCCTACAGAGAGGACTCTGATACCAATTTGAAAGAGAAAAAAGAAATTGAGACATGCATTTTCAAAAGACGCTGTCTCATGCACCAGCTCAACGGTCAAACGTCCATACGTTCATGCCCGTACTGTACGGATGAACGCCACGAAGTCAGCGCTGTCCACGCCCGTGAGTACCGTTTTCATCCCATCGCCGCCAAAACGCCCACAAACGCCCACAGTCCTCCAGCAAACGAACCTCCTCGCAAATTTTGTTTCGTAAGTTCCCAACATGGCCAAACGAGTTCAGCCCAGTAGACAACGCACACAGAACCCGAAATCACCACCCACCGCCCCCACTCCCTCGCCAAACCAGCGTCGCCAAACCAGCTTGGTGGAGGCGACCGCGTCAAACACCACCATGCAGCAGATGTTTCAGCAGATGCAAAGCATGCAGCAGCAAATGCTGCTGTTTGCAGGGGCTGCCGGGGCAGGGGGTGCAGCGCAACCTGCAGAGGCTGCGCAGGCCGCAAATACAGCGCGGTTGGTGGTGGACCCGGGCGCCCAAGTCTTAAATGACATGAAGGAAGACGCCCGGGAGGTCATCGACGACTGGCAGGAAAAAGGCCTGATACCCCCTGGGACGGTCGCCGTCATTGGGGCGGCCAAGCACACCAAAATCGCCAAGCATATCCAGTCCCGCCACCCGCAGGTGCCCTTGCGGATGGTGAAAACATACGTCACCAACCGGTTGAGTTATTTGAAAAATAACTCGGAGGGGCCCGGTCGCTGGAAGTGGAAGGTCACCCAGGACTTCCCCGACGGTTTTCACATCCGGTACAAGGGTCCAGCGGCCGGGTACAAGGTATACGGGCACAGGGATGCGCCGGACCCGGAGGAGACAGAGGCGTGCCTGCAGGTGGCTCTGGCAATTGCTGCTGGCAAGCCACTCACTGAAGGGAAGCACTTTGAGATCTTCACAGCGCTTGGTGCCAAAGCCCCTGAAGCCCCTGAAAAGAAACCGGAAGTAAAGGTAACTTTTGTGCTCTTCCGCCTGTGAGCGCCGGTGTCCACACGTTGTGCAACGGTGTCCAAGCTCGTGGTTATGTGAACCTTTTTTCAACTTGTGCCGCTTGATTGTTTCCACCCTTATGAACCACGTAGTTTGCACGTTGTCCACAGGGGTGTACGTTTTGGCCAGTGAGCGCCAGTTCTTCACTGTTTTTCTTATATGTTTCCACGCGTGTGTCGCCCGTACGAACGACTTAGTCCACACGTCGTCCGCACGGTGTCCAGGTGGAAGCGCCTCAACAGACGGTCCCCGAAGAGCCGGTCCCGCAGGCAGAGAAGCACTCCCCCAACCTCGGGGGGCCCTTGGCCGTAGGGGACCAGGTGGACGTCTTCGCCACCCCCCAGGCGGACGTGCGTGGGTCGTATCGCTACCGGTTACGACACCGGAAAGGCCACCAAATCTGGCCTCCCGAACCTTGCTTGTCATTGGTCGGGCTACCGTCGCCGCCATCGGGCCGGGAAATTCATTGAACGAGAAACCAATGATTTTGCCCAAAGATACCTACGAGCTGTACGTTGAATTCGTCGTTCACCTCCCAGATAAGGGGGAGGTTTACCCCGTGGAGCGGATTCTTTCCCACCACATGTCGATGGTGGACGAGCTCGTGAGTGCCGAGCAACTCCGCACCGGGACGGCTAATAAAACGATGGAGATGCTGGAGCACAACCTCCAGTCAGTTATAGTAAGAAAAAATGTTATCTGGCAAGTCCTCCCTCCCTCCCTGCCTTCCCCTGCAACGTTCACATTTTTACCTTTTGCACTTACGCGAACGTCCATGTGTACATGTGTGCGTGGTGTTGTTTTGCTGTCCATACGCGTGGACACCATTTATTGTGCCGTCCATACGGGTGGAAGACGGTGTACATACGTAAGGACGCCGTCTAACAAGTGGTTTATGTACGCAGGATACACAAGGCCTACTTGAGGCACGCCAACACGGAGAAGCTGTATCCCGAGAGGCTGACAGCGAGAAAACTGGCCGGCCTGAAGTTGGAGCCTGCTGAGGTATCGGAACGGGACCGTGGATACCCCCCCGTCACGGTGTGTTTGCTTGTATTGTTCTAGTGGTATTTAGCTTGTCAATTGTTGTCGTTGCTCTTAATGCACTTACTTAGGTTGCATTCACTTGCAGTTCCATACGAGAGGAACGAGCCGTCACTGGTTCCAGGACGTGCGGGGGTGTCAGAAGCAAGATGCACAAGAATCGGAAGTTGAAGAGGAGAACGCGGCCGATGGTGATGCTAATGATGCTGTTGTTGAGGCTGTCGAGGATCCCGCCGCTGCTAATGACGGAGAGACTGTGGAGGATGAGGAGAGGGGCGAGGGCGTCGACGAGAAGGACGAGGACGAGGAGCAAACCAACTCTGAGGAGGATGAGGAGGACAAGAAGGATGGGAAGAAGGATGAGAAGGTTAAGGGCGGTTCCGCTCCCAATTCCAAATTCCAAATTCCAAAGAGAAAAGTTGACAGAAAAAAGGAAGAAGGTGAAAAGCCAGCAAAGAAGCCGAGAAGCTAGGCTAGAAAACATTTTGTAAACATTTTGTAAATATTTTGTGTATCCCTGTACCTTGTAAATATTTTGTGTATCACAAGCTATCCACGCGCACGGACACCGATGTCCGTACGCGTGGACTGCATCGTCCATACGCATTGATATCTATAAACACAAGCTATCCACACGTACGGACACCGATGTCCATGCGTGTGGACGATCTATTATTGACCGTCCTTATGGGTGTCCATATGCCGTCCGCACGCACGTTTACGATGTCCATATGGTAGTCCACACGGTGTCCGTACGTGTGATTATGATATACATGCGTCGTCCATACGTTGTCCATATGGGAGTACATATGCCATCCGCACGCACGTTTACGATGTCCATGCGTCGTCCATATGCTATCCTTACGGATTTACATACGGTGTCCGCACGTGCGATTATAATGTCCATGCGCTATCCATACGCTCCCTACCATTTTAGAAAACGTTAGTACGTGCACTAACGATATACTAACGACACACTAACTGTATAAGAGTACGGCGCGTTAGTGTGCTTGTACATACACTAATAGCACGCTAACTGCGTCGTTAAGGTACCGTTAGGGCATGCATTCTGTGCAACATACCTTAACGGTACCTTAACGACACACTAACTCAAACGATTAACGCGTGGTTAGGACATTAACTGACACACTAACCGGCACACTAACGGTACACTAACTCACGGTATATTAACGACACACTAACTGCGAGCATTAACGGATGGTTAGTATACAGATAGTATGTAGTTAGGATATCGTTAATATACCACTAACACTACACTAACAGCACACTAACTTTGAGCATTAACGGATGGTTAGTATACCGATAGTGTGTCGTTAGGATATCGTTAATATACCACTAACACTACACTAACAGCACACTAACCTTGTGCACACTAACGACCGGTTAGTGTGCACATAATCTAGTGTTAGTGTTCAAATAGTGTATCATACCATTGTGCTATCCCATTCTAAAAGCATACGCGCGTTCACTTGCTACACACGTACACACTATTGAAGATGTAAACACAAACACGAATGTTGTGTGTGTGCATGATAGATGCACACACACCATACAAGCTTGCATAATTTCATATGTGGCGGGGTGTGTACAAATGTGCATTCATGTTGTTTGTGGCAAAATGATGCTTTCAAGAACACAATTCTTTCGCTAGAATGCGCAAATGCAATATGGGTATACACAAAGTATGCATGACAATGAATAGAAGACAAAATAAGAACGTAGTATCCATCATTCAACTATATTTACACTGCTTTCTAAGCCCTAATATGTTTGCGAGTTGTTGATCACAATTCTCTAAAAGAAAAGTTCAACAAAACGCGCGATCTTGCGAAAAACAGCCTACTCTACTCTGCAAACAAAAGTCAACATATCACTAGTACAACAAGTCTGCGGGATAATCAAACTATTCTACTCTACTCTACTCTACTCTACTCTACTCTACTCTACTCTAGAAAGAAAAGAAATCGTTCCAATGTACCTGCGTTTGAAAAACCCAACCCACACAAGGAGTCTCAATAAGTATGATCAAAACGCGTTGAAGGGAAACTGAAGACAGATCATGTAAACAATATGAGAGAACCATACCAATGAAAGAATTCGAAGAGCTCGAATCGCTCGAAGAGCTCAAAGACTAGAAGAACTAAAGATCAGCTTCATTTCTGCGTGCAAAAGCAAAACAAGTTAGCAAGTAACCACAAGAAAATAATAAATTCAGCGGGGTGAGTCGGATTCGAACCAACTTGTCCTAGTCCATTGGACTAGGAACCAAGAAACCAATTTATCTTTTTGACACCCCTACGCACTTGGCTAAAGACCAAGACGCGCAGCAAAACAATCGTGGCTACACATGAAAACATCCTCGCAAGCATAAAGTTACGGTAGAAATAAAAAATACATGAGCGAGAGCGAGTACGCACTTGAAACAAGGTCAAGCACAGCAGCAGCAGCAGCTGCACACGGAAGTGTTTTTTCATTACAGTCGAGTGACACTGCTACAGACTGTTCACTGTCTCAGTGTGTAGACACCGGAGTGTAGAATGCTGTTGAAATAATTCAAAACCAAAAACGGATACCTCGTCATGTCATGTCAGTCGGTCGGTGCGGTGTTGACCACTACAGTGACACAGTGACACAGTACTGACTACAGTGGACACCACATCCACTGCCATGCCACTGTCGATCCTCGATGTCGATGTCGTGTGTCACTCGACTGTCTCAGGCGTCATCGTCAGTGTCACTGTGACTTCATATGGCATGGGATGACATTGTATTTTTTGTCGGTGATATACGTCATTTTATTTGATCGTAGCGCAGTTGGACATGACGAGTGGGCAGTCGCCTTGGGGATCCGCCCGCGTGGGTTCGAATCCTGCCGTCGAGTAATTTTTATCTCGCGATTCGAGTTTTTAGAGAATATTCCATTGTTAGTACGCTAACAGGACGCTAACGGCAGGCCTTAGCGCACTGACGTTGCCCTAACTGAACACTAACCTATGCCACGTTAGTGGGCCTCCTTAACGACGATGCCATTTAGTGTCGCTAATGCGCTAACTCAGCGCTGAGTTAGCGCATTACATGCAACAAGACACTAAATGGCGCCCTATTGACGTCGTTAAGGAGGCATTAGGTGGCATGCACTAACGCACAATGGCATATTCCCTAAAAGATTCCTTCTGTTAGTGTTCAGTTAGGGCAACGTTAGTGCGCTAAGGCCTGCCGTTAGCGTCCTGTTAGCGTACTAACAATGGAATATTCCCTAAAAGATTCTTTCCGTTAGTGTTAAGTTAGGGCAACATTAGTGCGCTAAGGCATGCCGTTAGCGTCCTGTTAGCGTACTAACAATGGAATATTCCCGAAAAGATCCCTTCTGTTAAACTCACACTAACAACGCAGAATACAGTAAACACTCGATTTTAAGAAAACAGGACTTTTTGGTCAGCCTAGCAACTTTCTTATTTATATAGAGATCTTAAATATGGAGTGTTATGTGTTAAATATTGTGAAGAAATCAAAAAAACTGGCTACTTTCTTATTGGCGGGGTTTCTTATTACTGAGTGATTACTGTATTGCATAATAGGAGGGCGGGTGGGGTGGGGGGGGCAGAATTGGGATTTGTGCAATGAACAATAAACGTCAAGGTGAACACTTTGCGACTCTTCGTGCACAAGCCTCTCGCCCGGATCCACCTTCGCCCGAGCCCGCGCCCGAGCGTGCACCCACACCGACTCCCGGCCGGCGTGGGATTCTTCTACGGCAAGGCGCGCCGGTGTCCTCACGTGTACCCGTCCCCAGTGTTGCTGTCTTCAAGAAATCACCGTAGGCCCCGTTTTCGGGATTGCATAGGTCCCGTATGGGTCCGGGCGGTCCGCACCCAGATAGTCATAGGTCCGTCATAGGTCCGCCCGGCCCGTGTAATTTGCACGATTTCTTGACATATATGTGGGTTATCTAAGTTGACAAGTGCACACGCAAGATTTCGCCTAATTAAGTGCTCCATCTAGTACATCGATCCCTTCGAGTTCGAAGCACTCTTATTATCATCAAAGGCATATCAATGCACATATATTATGCATGACTTGATATTTGAATCCCATGAGTCGATTATGTAGCGTTACAGTACTAGACATATATCAAGACAATTTTTGATAAATCTAAAAGTTTATTAAATGAAAATAAATACCGAAATGTTCCAAAATCTTTATAAAACCAAATCCAACCTATTCAACGATCCCACGATGCACATATGCATGACTTATTTATCCATCTAAGGCTTCTCTTCCCGGATAAAAAATACCCAGGCCAAATAGAAAATAATGATTTTTTTGTGTCAGCACACCTCCAAAAATACTCGGACCCAATGTTGCCTTCTCCCATTTTTGGTGCGCCGCAGGCGAATTTTCACTCGATCTTAACCGACTTTCGCCAGATTTTTGCATAATTATGTTCACCCATCATATCCGGGTCGGTGGAGCATTTCCCCTACCTATGTATCGTCGGGTCTACGGACCAGATTACTCGCCATGCGCCGAGTTTTTACCTCCAGCATTGCTGACGGTTTTAGGCATTATTTTCTACTAGGGATCCAGGTCTTATCCACTCCGTAATTTGCCAAATCTAAAGAGTGCTTATAAATCAGTATATCGTGGGAATAGTAAAATGCATGCCAACATTTCAACGTATTTCCTATTCGATACAATTTCCAATAAGTCCGCCGTAGGCCCGGATCACATCACACCATTGTAAGCTCGACCTGTCCCCGATAAATCCATCTGGACAACAAAACACTCCTAAATCCATAGGCCCACCGTAGGTCCGGGGCTTTCCAGCGGTGGTGTGGCTATACTAGAATTGTCAGGCCCATAGGTCCGGAGGAGAATTGCTCGTAGGTCCGCGATAGGCCCAAGGTCAATTTTCGGGACGCCCGTAGGTCCGGGGCCGGCCCCCAGCGCCTTGACAGCAGCACTGCCCGTCCCACCACTAGCCCGCAGAGCCATTCGTAACCCCGCACCCCACGCACTTGTTTCTCCACCACCACCTTGTCAACCTGTTCCCGAAGGTTTCCGGTTGGGTCATGAATATGAGGGGAGCACAAAGAAGCTTCGAGTATCCGAGTGGGCGGCAACCACGGTGACGATGATATATGACGGGTGAGTCATGCCTTTATCCATATACCTCGTGATATGCATGTCTCTCAAGAAACCAGTGAAACACGTTATCTGTGCCCTATGTCGATACGGTAGTGTACACTTAGTGCGATATTCGGTAACTAACAGTACACTACTAACGTGGCAGCTACTTTACTTAATTAATGCACTATGTTCCAGCTAACTGCGTATCAAAAATGGTGGCGGTATGCCGGCACAACCGCATTACAAACATTCTGCGGGTGGAGATCGCGGGACGGTTGTACACCTTATTGAAAGTCAACTGGCTGACAAAGCCAACCGAAGAACAAATCAAGGCCTATCGTAGGAGGAACTCGATTCTCGGGCCGGACGATTTGGCTAAGACGGTGTACACCTTCAACCCGCACCGTGACCCAACGGCTTTTGAGAAGAACTCCGAGCATTTCATCTTAGCCAACAAAGTTGAACAGCAGGTCGTCGTTATACGTACCACATCCGTGCATGGAGATCGCGGTCATTCTTGACCCCACGGCTGACTTTTTTGAATGCCTAAAGCCACCACTTGACTACGACGACGACTAGGACGACAATGAGGACTGAACTCATGTTTCGGTCGACGGGATTCTAGGCCGTGGACAGTCCCTCGGCATCTTGCGTCGTGTGGTTTAGTGGAACACCCGGCATGTGCAGTGGTTGCGTAGTTTACGCACGTATACCGTGGTTAGTACACGTTTAACATGTTAGATAATATATGTTTAACACATTAACGTCTGATTGGTCTAGTGTACTAAATGGCATACTAACGACATGCTAACGTAGCACATTCCCAAAGGAGCTCAGCCATATCAGCTTCTTCAAACCGCGTCATACCCCCTTAACCAATGTCCAGTTCGCCATCCAGTCACCTTAGAACATCACTGAAGTGCATTTGGACCCCAGCCATGACTCACTACGCACCACGCCACATGTCCACCAACTCCCACACTTAAGGGGAGTGGGAGTTAGTACGCCGTTAACACGCTAACGTGTGATTGGTCTAGTGTACTAACGACATACTAACGACATGCTAACGTAGCACATTCCCAAAGGAATTTAGCCCCAATATCGGCTTCTTCAAACCGCGTCATACCCCCTTAACCAATGTCCAGTTCGCCATCCAATCGCCTTAGATCATCACTGAAGTGCATTTGGACACCATCCATGACCCACTACGCACCACGCCACGAGTCCACCAACTCCCACACTTAAGGAGAGTGGGAGTTAGTACGCCGTTAACACGCTAACGTGTGATTGGTCTAGTGTACTAACGACATACTAACGACATGCTAACGTAGCACATTCCCAAAGGAATTTAGCCCCAATATCGGCTTCTTCAAACCGCGTCATACCCCCTTAACCAATGTCCAGTTCGCCATCCAATCGCCTTAGAACATCATTGAAGTGCATTTGGACCCCATCCGTGACCCACTACGCACCACGCCACGAGTCCACCAACTCCCACACTTAAGGAGAGTGGGAGTTAGTACGCCGTTAATACGCTAACGTGTGATTGGTATAGTGTACTAACGACATACTAACGACATGCTAACGTAGCACATTCCCAAAGGAATTTAGCCCCAATACCGGCTTCTTCAAACCGCGTCATACCCCCTTAACCAATGTCCAGTTCGCCATCCAATCGCCTTAGATTATCACTGAAGTGCATTTGGACCCCATCCATGACCCACTACGCACAACGCCACGAGTCCACCAACTCCCACACTTAAGAAGAGTGGGAGTTAGTACGCCGTTAACACGCTAACGTGTGATTGGTCTAGTGTACTAACGACATACTAACGACATGCTAACGTAGCACATTCCCAAAGGAATTTAGCCCACATATCGGCTTCTTCAAACAGCGTCATACCCCCTTAACCAATGTCCAGTTCGCCATCCAATCGCCTTAGAACATCATTGAAGTGCATTTGGACCCCATCCGTGACCCACTACGCACCACACCACGAGTCCACCAACTCCCACATTCAATCATACTAACGCACATTGTGTACTAACGCATCGCGTTAGTACGTCGTTAGTACGCGTACTAAAAGTAAGCGGCGTTAGTATGCGCTAGTATGACGTTAAGACACACTAACTCACCGTTAGTGCACGTACTAACGTTTTCTAAAATGGTAGGGGCTGTCCTTACGGTGGTCCATACGATGTCCGTACGTGCGATTATGATGTCCATACGTCATCCATATGGGAGTCCATATACCGTCCGCACGTGCGTTTACGATGTCCATGCGTCGTCCATATGCCGTCCTTACGGGATTACATACGGTGTCCGCACGTGCGACTATGAGGTCCATGCGCTATCCATACGCTGTCCTTACGGTGGTCCATACGTTGTCCGCACGTCCGGTTACGATGTCCATGAGACGTCCATACGCTGTCCTTATGGGAGTCCATATGCCGTCCGCACGCACGTTTACGATGTCCATGCGCCGTCCATATGCCGTCCTTGCGGCATTACATACGGTGTCCGCACGTGCGACTGTGATGTTCATACGCTATCCATACGCTGTCCTTACGGTAGTCCATACGTTGTCCGCACGTCCGGTTACGACGTCCATATGCTATCCATACGGGTTTCCATACGGTGTCCCTGCGCTGTCGTGCGGTTGGATAGTGCCTCTGTCCATGCGTATGGACACCATGTGGACATGTGTTCTGTCCATACGGTGTCCATACGGCCGTCCATACGGTGTCCTTACGAAATCCTTACGGTGTCCATGGGACATTTTCATATGGACACCACAATTACGCGTCGTCCGTATGGTTCTTACATATGCATCAAGGTTTCGCCAGAAATCTGTCCAGACCGTCCATACGGTTGTCCATATGGGTCCTTGCGATGTCCATACGCTGTCCATATGCAAATCCACACGGATGAATGGGGCAATAATTTGTAGGGGACAGCGACATAGCGACAACGCGGCGACAGCGACAACGACAGGTCACATGACATCACAGCGACACGCGACAACGACAACGACACCCGAAAGTATAGTATTCACTCGCTTGTAACCACCACCACCACGCGACACGACGACACCCGAAACCCGAGCGACAACGACGACAACGACAACGACAAATGGCGACAACGACGCGACGGCGACAACGACAACGACAGCGACGCGACAACCGAACGACAACGACAACCGAACGACCGACAGCGACCGCGACAGACGACAGCAACAGCGACAACGACAACGACAGCGACAGCGGCAGCGGCAGCGACAACCAGATCTCCTATTTGAAAGGTTTGCTGGGAATGGCGCAGGTCAAATTGAGCGCGCTGTCTCTGTTGGGCTTGTTCCAGCTTGACTTTAGCATCCTCCAGTTGGGCCGCAAACTTACTAGCCATCTCATGAGCTGTTCCTACTCCACCCTTCCTGTGACTGGAGGGTTTCTGAGCAGCTTGCACGAATAGGTCTAGCTGGGAGAGCGGGGAGTGTCCGAGGACTAACTCAAAAGGAGTAAAGCCGGTGACGTCACTCCTGGTGTCATTGATGGCGAACTCCACGTTGGGACACCAGAGATCCCAGTCTGCTGGGTTGCAGCCTACGAACGCACGTAGCATGTCCTCTACGACTCGATTGGTGTGTTCGGCTTGTCCATCTGACCGGGGGTTGTATGGAGTGGTGGCTGCGACTTTAGTTCCCATGAGTCGCATGAGCTCCTTCCACATGGCATCCTGAAACCGTGGGTCTCGGTCAGAGACGATCTTCATAGGGGCTCCGTGGTGCTTCCACACGTGCTCGAAGTAGATTCTGGCGACTTCAGATGCAGAACTGTCCTGGAAGTTCATGGGAACTACGTGGACCATTTTGCTGAGTTTGCATGTGAACGTCGCGAACGCATCGTGTCCTCTGGAAGTTAAAGGGAGCCCTGTGACGAAGTCTACGCTGATGACTACCCGCCATAGGCGGACTGGAATCGGATGGGGATTGAGGAGTCCATCGGGGTAGGAGTTCCGAGGTCTGACCGCTTGACAAGTAGTACACGAAGCAACCCATCTTCCCACATCATCGGACGCTCCTTTCCACCAAAACCGTCTGAGAACCCGCTCGAGGGTTTTGTCTCTGCCAGCGTGCCCTGCTGCCACAGACGCGTGAGCATTCTGAAGCACGATTTCTCGCAGTGGGGAGTCCTCTCCGAGTACTAACTGATATCTACCCATGGTAACCCGCCACAGGACTTCTCCGATTAGGTTCAAGGAAAGATGACCGTGCCAGCGGTTCCACCGACTGCGGTATCTCTTCCAACCTTCGGGTACCCACGAGTCTACCTTGGCGTGACCTTCGGAGGTCAGAGCTGCCACCGCCACTTGCTCTGGGTGAGTGAGTTCTCTCCAGGCCCTCACTCTATCCTCTATGGAGTCTGCACTCTGTCCTGGAGGCTTGTCTCCTAGTTGCTGTACCTCTATTTCCAGAGCTGCTTTCTCCCTTACGGACTTGGGGGGTCGAGGTCTGGCAGACCGTTTGCGGTGCATCTGCTGCGAGGGCGCAGAACTGGGGTACTCTCGCGAAGACTGCCACTGGGAAGGGCATGCAGCCGGTCGGGAAGATGACGGAGGAACCTCAGGGCGAAGTTTAAAAGGTGGTGCGGGTTTGACTGACGCATTCCTCTCCTCCCCACTGTCGTCGTGGGGTTCCTTCCGAAGATTCTGCTGTCGGACTTTTCCCTGAATGCGCTCTCGCAACTCCTGCATACGCAAGGCTAGCTAGGGGCCGTCGGGGCACCCGATGGCGGGGAGGGCGTTTCCAGGGGGGAACTGTCGCAGCTGACTGCGAGTGTAATAGGTCTGGGTGATTAGTCTCCCACTGCACCTCCTCTGTGATGACAGGAGAGGGACCTTCTGCTGAGTGTGAGCGGTCAACGCTGAACTGCTGAGGAGGTTGCGCAACCTCCTCAGGTCCCAAGCGTGTTCTCCGCTTCCTTCTCCCAAGATTTATTATTGGGTCATTCTTCTGTCTCCTTCGACGGTGTCGGGACTCGCGGTGATGGGTCCGGCGATCCTCGTCGGTGGACAGGTTGGAGAGATACAGGGCCTCATCCTCGAAAACGGGTTTCCTTTCGGGGGGGCTCCCCTGTTTCTCGTCCAGATCCGCTGGCTCGTACCAGGTGTCTCCTATTTTAATTCCGCGTTGCCAGGTGCGACCCCATCCCTGCGGCCGCAGGAAGTCTATGCCTATGGGATTCTGGGGTCCGCGCCTTTTCTTGGCGAACGCGGTCGCCTGGGGCCAGGGACGATTACCTAGCCCCAGCGTACGGCGTTTCACTGCCGGGGGTCCTCCTCTTCGGATTCCGCAGAGGACGTCTCCGCGGGAGACGCTGCGGACGCCTCCCCGGCTTGACAAGCCTCCAGGGCTTCAGCCTCATCCTCTAAGTCCTCCATGTCTGCTTCCAATGCTGCTACCTGAGCCTCGTACCCTCGTTCTTAACTCTCCGTTGGGCCAGTCGGTTGGGGGCATCAGCCACCCACTGACGCTTGCGCTCCTCATGCGGACAGTCTCTCCACAAGTGGTTTTCCGCGCCACAGACGAAGCACTTTCGGGGGGGCCGAGTTAGACTCGAGGCTCCAGTGACAGCGTCCTGAGCGCGGAGGTCTGCAGAGTGGGGCTCCTCTCCTTCATCCTCTGATTCCTGAAGTGGGTTCAGACGGGCCGGCGTCCTTCGTTGAGAAGTATTCCACGAACGGCGCCTGTTGCCCGAAGTTTGGACGGGGGAAGGGGAAGGCGCTGCTGGCAGGCGGGAGAGCTCGCTTTTCTCCGGTTTAGTGGCGACTGTGATCACGTGCTGAAGAGCTGTGGATCCAGGGTGGCGAGCTTCCCAGAGATGAGGCTGGATGATGTCCAGTCCATCCTCTGTCAGTCTGTCCATTACTGCCTGTTTAAGATGCAAACCTGACCAGTACTGGTACAGCATCTGGTTGACAGGAATGGATGGACATCCTTTCACTGATCCTGCTAGGAGCTCCGTGACATCCCACCATCCGGTGAGGCGGGTGCAGAAGAGACGCGCTGACTCCTCGCGACGCTGAGTCATCCGGCTGACCATTCCCGCAAGGCCCATTAAGGCAGTTTCATCAAGGACGCTGCGGGCCACATCTGCTAGAAAGGGGGGAAGCGCGTGGTAGCGGGAGGCCCAGGCCTCCTCGTCCTTCATGAGACCTCCCTGACGCAAAAAGGTCAGGGAGCGCTTCTGTAGGCGCTGGATTGCTACCTCTTTCAGAAGTTCGGGCATAGTCAGGATGGTAGCCCCTATCCTAGTTTGTAGGAACTGGGGCGATGGAGAGCAAAGCTGACTATTCCCCGCTGGCCGCTGCACTAAATAAGTGAGTGCCTCGGTAAAAGCTGGCAGAGCGGAGATGTCTTCTTGCGCTGAGAGTAGAGTTTCCTGAGCAGGATACCACGGGAGTTCCTTCACCAGTTTGATGCAGTCGCTCACCGTTTTTGACTCGGTGTGGACTGTCCTGGCATGGTAAACGATATTTGACACGAAGTGGGAACTGATTCCGCGCGATCGAGATGTCATCAGACCTGAGACAGGTCGTCATCGTCATTTCGCCGGATCCGAGGTGCCATGCCACCGCTGCGAGGTGCACACGGTAAAGCTGCGAACGGAAGGTCAAAGGCAAAGGGGAAGGCAAAGGGTTTAAGATTTAGCGGCAGTAGGAATAGTTTTCAGAAGCATATGGAAAGTATTCTAGTGCTTCTGAAAACTATTCCTACTTCTTCTATATCCTAAACCCTTTGACTTTCCTTTTACTGCTGCACGCGACCGGCAAGCATCTTTGAAACTTCCGAGTTTCAAAGATGCGTTTTGTATTTTGGGTGCACCCTAAAATTACAAAACAGCCGAGCGCTTCCCGTTTGTGCGGGATATTCACATGTATTCCATGAAATATTTCATATGAGTTAACACACATGCACACGCAGGGGAAACCCTCGGCTGCTTGGCATCTTTGGGTTTGGGTTCGAACCCAAACCCAAACCCAAAACATTTGCCTTAGAAATAAATTGCGCGTTTCGCGCACAAGTAACTTGAAGCCTTGAGCTTCAAGTAACTTAAAGATATGTATCTTGGCAGCATTTGTGCCAAGCTTCGTGCTCTAGGACGCACGGGAAGCCCTCGGCTGTTTGGCATCTTTGAGTTTGGGTTCGAACCCAAACCCAAAACATCTGCCTTAGAAACAAATTGCGCGTTTCGCGCACAAGTAACTTGAAGCCTTGAGCTTCAGGTAACTTAAAGATATGTACCTTGTCAGTATTTGTGCCAAGTTTCGTGCTCTAGGACGCACGGGAAGCCCTCGGCTGTTTGGCATCTTTGGGTTTGGGTGTCACGTTCGAACCCAAACCCAAAACATCTGCCTTAGAAATAAATTGCGCGTTTCGCGCACAAGTAACTTGAAGCCTTGAGCTTCAGGTAACTTAAAGATATGTATCTTGGCAGTATTTGTGCCAAGCTTCGTGCTCTAGGACGCACGGGAAGCCCTCGGCTGTTTGGCATCTTTGGGTTTGGGTACGTTCGAACCCAAACCCAAAGGCAAAGGCATATGACAGTTTCGTAGATTCTGTCCCGATGCCTTCGCAACCTCGCATGCTAACTCATATTATATTGAATATTCAACATTCAAGCGTTGGATACCCCACGCCAACGGGAAGCGCTCGGCTGATTTGTTATTTGGGTATGCGCACCCAAATGACCAAAAACGCATCTTTGAAACTCGTTAGTTTCAAAGATGCGTGGCCGATGCCTTCGTGCTTATGTGTATATTTCATATGAAATATGCCATGGAATAAATGTGAATATCCCGCACAAACGGGAAGCGCTCGGCTGTTTTGTAATTTTAGGGTGCACCCAAAATACAAAACGCATCTTTGAAACTCGGAAGTTTCAAAGATGCTTGCCGGTCGCGTGCAGCAGTAAAAGGCAAGGCAAAGGGTTTAGGATATAGAAGAAGTAGGAATAGTTTTCAGAAGCACTAGAATACTTTTCATATGCTTCTGAAAACTATTCCTACTGCCGCTAAATCTTAAACCCTTTGCCTTCCCCTTTGCCTTTGACCTTCCGTTCGCAGCTTTACCGTGTGCACCTCGCAGCGGTGGCATGGCACCTCGGATCCGGCGAAATGACGATGACGACCTGTCTCAGGTCTGATGACATCTCGATCGCGCGGAATCAGTTCCCACTTCGTGTCAAATATCGTTTACCCCTGGCATCGCGACTTCTCCCATTAGGTCAGCCCATCCGGGTCGCTGACTCATGTTCGGGATAGTCATCATTCCTGAGGGGTGCTCTTTATCCAACTCTGAGGGTCCTGCGAACCTGACCTCTCGTGAAGGCTTGGATGCAGGTTCAGAGTCCTTGCGAGCCGACGCTGGGGCTTGCTCGTTGCTCCTTGGACAGGGAACGGAAGATATATTCCTCCGAGCCTGAGAGGGCGGCCCATACCATGCGGCCGAACTCTTCGTATTCCTCCATGATCTCAGATTCCAGCGTGGTGGGAGGAATGTTAGCCCACACATAATCAGGGTAGCGACGGTGTCTGGGCCCTACGCGACTTTCCGCGGTCCGGCGCGCGCTCTCCGCTTGGTCCTTTTTGACGCAGAGCGCGAACGCTTCTCCTTGATCCAGACCTTCCAGCCGCAGTGGGGTGCGTACGGGTCCTTGCGCTGCGAGGTCTCGAATGTCCAGTCCGATGTGACTCAGGGTCGCCCAAACTCGCTCTAGGAGGACATTGTCCTCTTTTCCAGGAGACGAACTGGTGGGAAGGCGATACTTGGGCGGACTGGTGCTACCGGGACTGGTTGTAATGATCCCGGAGCGCGCGAGCCATAGCGTATCTCCTTCCAGAGTCCACACAATGACATCTAGTCGCGACTCGCTATCCGCCAGATCCGAGGCTGGAGGCGATGGTGGAGGAGATGTCTTGGAACCGGAGGAAGAGGACGACGGCGGACCGGGGACTGAGGCGGCAGGTTCCAAGGGACCGGGAAGGGCCAGTGCGGGTTGAGACCCGACATTGGAAACTGACCCGTCCGTGGTGGGGGCTCCAGACGCAATGGATTGCGACTGCAGGGAGGCGAGACTCAGTAAAGAGAGTTTGCGCACTTCCTCCTGCAGTGCGGAGAGGATGTCTGAGGTTGACTGGGAACTCGTTATGGTTCCTGCTGGCGGCTGAGTTCCAGAGTCGCCTAGAGTGAGGAGCGGAGGAGCTTCCCTCGGTGCGGAGGCGTGGTCCGAGCTGTCATCCTGTGAGCGGAATGTCACAGGGATAGATGTGGACTGACTCGTTTGAGATATGCGCTGACGCCGTCGAGCGGCTCGCGATATAGGCGCGGAGGAGCCAGCTCCGGGTCTCCAGTGGATGCACTGCGGACTGTGTAAAACCGACCTGATGCGGCAGGAGGGGCTCCGATCCTGGCAGGCGCCGATTCCGCGCCGGATTGGCGATCCTGGCTCTGTGCCCTATCCCTTGGTGGATGCTCTATATGCGTTTCCACTGGATCCGCAAATGAGACTCGGACTTCGCTCCTGGTGAGTTCTTCCGCAAGTACAGATGGAGTGGCGGGCTCAGGGGATTCTCCAAACAGCGCACCTCTCCGAGGCGCCTCCTCCATTGGGCGACGGCCGCGAGGGGGAGAGTTGGTATAACGGAAGCTACCACCAGACTGCGTTAAACTTGGTTCCGCGATGTCAGGGTCGGCCGGTCCTCGCTCGCGAAAGGGCGTCCGCGATGTTGGAGACGATCTCTCCAGCACGTCCACCTTCACCAGGCTGCAGTGGGCGCGCATGTCGCCAGTCGGCCACGTCAGACCTCGATGGCGAAGGGGGGCCCGTAGGGCGTCCGCGACGGAGAGGCCTGTCGATGGTGGCAGAGTATTAGTCGGACTCACCACGTTCGCCATGCCGGTATGGGGTCGGGACTGCTCCATGATCAGGCACGCGTACCAATCCTCCTCCCCAAGTGTGAGCTCGAAGAAGGGGAGGGACCTCGCCAGCATGGTGACGGGCGCGATGGTTCCAGCCACCATCCGTGATGTCGGGTACCACTGCGTCATCCGCCACGTCCTCCACTAGCTAGGGTGTTCTCCCGCGGGAGGAACTCCGGCGCCAATGGTGACAGCGACGAAGGCGGGGGCATAACTCCCCGGGGTGGAGAGCTGGTACCCGCGATGCGAAGGCGAGGGAATTGAGATTGGCGTCGTGCAGGCATTTTCCTGATACATCACAGAGGCACCCCTTGGCTCAGTCCCATGATGTCCAAGGAGCGAGATATGCCAGCGTGGGAGCTGGTAGACATACAGGGAGAGACAAGAGGATGTTGCCTCTGAGAGATAGGAGAGGGAGGTTTTTGAAAAAGAGGTGACGGTTGAGCTTCTGCTGCGAGCGTCATATGCCCCGAGGTCATAGGTTTGACAATTGCGGTCCCAATTTGAGAAATGATCAATCCTATCGGTGTAAAAAGAATATTTTTGATACTGGAGCTCCTTTTTGACAAGTTTGGATTTTTGTCGAATTTCAGGGCAGCTGCTGTAATTTCCAGGTAGGGGGTTACTCCGGGCTCGAAAGACGTTCTAGTTCCAATCCTTATATTCGTCCGAGACTTCCCAAGACAATTAGTGTCTGGAAAGTTTTCCAAAAGGACTTAGAATATTTTTTGGAGTCTTGCATGAGCTTCCAATCAGCAGATGCTCCTACGGCCTGAGGCTACGACACCAGAAATGGGCTCAATCTACGTTTCGAGAGCTGTCGGGGATTGTCGTAAGAGCTGAGACTGACTCCAACCTCTACGTGGTGTAACCACGATAAAGGTAGGTCTGTCGACACAATATTTCTCTCCGTCCATTGTTCCATTGGGGGTCCGAGGGCTTCATCCGGTCGTTTTGAAATTCCTCGTGCAGCTCCAGGGACGGTTGTGAGACGAACAAGGCATGGAATCAATTGTTTGATAATCTGATACCATCAATAAATCAGAATATCAGAATCAGTTGATGCCTATTTGATGCACAATCAGAATATTACAATCGATTGATACCCACCTCCGAGAATTACAATCGATTGATGCCTAATCCGAATTATCACCATCGATCGATTCTCGATTTGCATTATCACAATCGATTGATCGTGACCGTGGGACATATTAGAATCGATTGATATATATATTTGCATGTGACACGCAACCACATATCGATATGTAGTATATAACTCCCTAACCGATCCTTCATTCGTCGCTAATTTGGCTTCGCTGAAGTGTGTTTGAGATGAACCAATAAACATGTAAATGACGCCCATCCTCAGATTGGAGGGGGTGTGTTGGAGGCTCTCGACTCGATTTGGTGCCATTCAAAAATTAAAATTTCTGGTCACGACCTAGACATCATTTTACAATTCAACTATAGAACTATTGACTTCCCGTGTATGCCGTGTGAATCAAGATGGGTAAACGTGGACGTGGAAGTAAGCCTAACCATGTGAAACTGGTCGCCCAATGGAAAGGCCCCATCATACGGACGCAGCAAACCCCTTTCGATCTTGTTGGCAGTGATGATAGCGTTTACACGGTGCGAGAGATTAATAAGGCAGAGCGGGTGGCAAAAGGACCACGTAGTCCCTTGCTCCCTTCATTAAAAATTACTAGATAGTAATTAGCAATTATTGTCGAAATACATAGCCTGCAATATCACGGTGTAGCAATTTTTGGGTATCATATCAATTGATATAGCCTCGGTAGAATTCACAATCAATTGATGTGCATTTGCTAGAATTACAATCAATTGATAGTTTAATGTTAAAATCACAATCAATCGATAGCTGCCTTCTTTTATCACAATTTATTGATAGGATAATTTAGAATATCACTATCAATCAATGAAAATTTTGGAATAATCAAAAACCATCGATGCTGCTTGTTCCAACTGATTCCCGTGCCTTGGAGACGAAACGTCAATTGGCATGTGGCACGTGTGGGTGGACGGGGGTTACATACTTAAGTGCATAATTTCGGAAAATGTTATTATACGGCTTGATATTTTTGGAGAAGTTTGGAGAAGGTTTGGACAAACTCAAAAATATAAAATTTTGACATTTAGGGTTTAGGAGTAGTCGTGCGGGGCCATTTTGGTCACGGCAAACCGCAGGAAATCGTGTTTTGCACTTGGCATGCATGCGCGTCGCATGAATGTGTTGATAAAAGGTCACCGCCGAGTTTGGGGAGGTGCACCAAGTTAGTTGAAGGCACTTGAAAGTTGCATAGCCAAGATTTTAGGGTTTTAGGGTTGCTGGCGGGTGAAATATTGGCTGTGAGAGCAGGGGTTTCGCGTATGCGGGGTCCGCTATAAAGTGCATAATTTCGGAAAATGTTGTTATACGGCTTGATATTTTTGGAGAAGTTTGGAGAAGGTTTAGACAAACTCAAAAATATAAAATTTTGACATTTAGGGTTTTGGAGTAGTCGTGCGGGGCCATTTTGGGCACTGCAAACCGCAGGAAATCGTGTTTTGCACTTGGCATGCATGCGCGTCGCATGAATGTGTTGATAAAAGGTCACCGCCGAGTTTGGGGAGGTGCACCAAGTTAGTTGAAGGCACTTGAAAGTTGCATAGCCAAGATTTTAGGGTTTTAGGGTTGCTGGCGGGTGAAATATTGGCGGTGAGAGCAGGGGTTTCGCGTATGCGGGGTCCGCTAGAAAGTGCATAATTTCGGTAAATGTTGTTATACGGCTTGATATTTTTGGAGAAGTTTGGAGAAGGTTTAGACAAACTCAAAAATGTTATTTTTTGACATTTAGGGCTTTGGAGTAGTCGTGCGGGGCCATTTTGGGCACTGCAAACCGCAGGAAATCATGTTTTGCACTTGGCATGCATGCGCGTCACATCAAAATTGTGATGCCCCAAGTTTGTTCAAATGCTTGAGCATAAATATGCAAAAAATGTTATCATTATTGCATTGTGAATGCCAAATCCCATACTATATATTTGAATGCAAAAATTACAACAGTGATAACACGCGCTCATGCTCGGCAGCAGGCATCTTGTACACATCCCCTCTTTTAACTAGGCGCACATCGGTTGCACGCACGGCTTCACAAGAGATCAAGCACTTTTTACTTGTGTCTAGTATGTAGTCATCTCTCACATCGGCATCTTCCCATTCAAAGTACCTCCCCGAAACCACAAATTCTCCCGGGGCAAAATATTGCCCATAGTCATCTCGGCGCCCCCTAGGTCCAACCTCCGTCACGGCGGATAACGCCTTCACCAAGTAGTAGGCGTGTGTGTCACAACTATGAACACGCTTAGAAGGGGTCCCTCGGGCACCCCTGAAAGGCCTGTCACACCCCCCATATTCAGTCACGCTACCGCAGCCCATGTCAGACCCCACCGCAGTTGCCCCCATTGCGCCCGTCTCAGCCGACAGCAAACGCCCCAGCCATGACCCCCTTTTTCATTAATTGTCATTTCCCCCCTCAGTCACGGTCCTACCCCAGTTCATTGTCCGCTCGAGCGCCCGGAGCATATCACGTTCACCCTCCTGCTCAGATCGCCCTCCCAGTTTAAATCATGCACGACGCCTCGCCAAGCGCTACATCGACGTCGCCGCGACCAGCCCGTGCCGATCCGCGAGAACCGCAGAGCGTCGAGCACGACATCACGCGAAGTGACATCACGACACGACCACACATGACGTCTCGGCAATGCATGACAGGGCAAACGCAAGCGCGCGTTGACACCAAACGCCGCTGTCACTGGGAACCAATGGTCACAGGGCATCCGAAACGACAATGGCATTCACGGACTTTCACTATGCTCGCTTGAGTATTTAGCTAGCTCTGCTTTCGAAAAGTTGGATCCGAACCTTTCAAAACCATTCCGCGGTATAGTGATATTTGCCTCTTGTGGCCTAGTATTAAATGTGATATTTGCATACATATACTTTGAATCCACATGAAAGCTTTGTCACTAGCAGTTTGTAAGAGTCTGGTTCGGATCCCCAGAGTGCCGTCACGCCACTCTGACGTATGTGCGAAGTCGTGACGTTGTGCTTGTTCTATCTGTGAATTGCCCCCTGTGTTGCTCGTTTGCCTTTCCGCTTTTCATGCTTCCATCTGAGCCTGAATTTACAGTCTGCGAGTGCAAGTTAGGCCCGCGCCCGTTTTGCGAATCCACGAGCCGGCGCGGCAGAAGCGCGTTGCCGCCTGGCATGTTTTACGTGGCATAGCAGTAGAAACGCGTGTCACCGTTCCGCAGCGCTGGAGATCCTCAGCTGTCCGAAAACATTCGCGAATTCACAACACGCTCGCGAGTTCCCGCAGAGGGGCATTTTTCCCGTTGAGCGCCTAGCGGCGAGGTAGCCCGAAGCTGCGTTTGTCATAAATTCACACCCGCGACGGCGAACCGTCTCAGGCACTCTCAGCGGTATTCACGCGTGTGCACGATGCGCCCGGCCTTTTTGTGCGATATTTTGTACCATTTGCTATGCGAATTCGAACTTCGCAGGGCTTGCTTGCCGAATATGCTCAAACCGGCAAATATGACCGGCGTTTGGGAATGCACAACCGTAGCCGCGCCAACTCGAGCCGTGACACCTGACTGTCGCTGTTTGACGAGGTTGTAGCCGCACCCATGTTTTTCCCTCAGTTTGTATGATGTTAACCTTTGCGAATTCGACCTGCGCAGGCTGTGGCAACGTTGAATTCCCCGAACGGACCTGTGTGGCAGGTTGTGGGAATTCACGGCTTACGGCGCGCCAGCTCGAGTCCAAACACCCGACTGCAACCTTTCGACAGCATTGCAGCCGGATGTTTTTTCCTTCAGTTTTCATTGTGTTTGTATTTGTGAATCCGACCCTTGTGGGCGTTGGCAGCGGTGAATTCCCCGACGAGCCTGTATGACAGGTTGTGGGAATTCATGGTTGGCGACGCGCCAGCTCGGGCCTGGAGTGAATGCCCAATTGCAAAGTGTTGTTTTGTTCTGCTGGAACGGTATCACCTAACAGGGTGCCGAACCTCTTCGTTGGTTTTGAAATATTCCTCGGATCTCCCTTTGTTGTCACTTGTGTGTGAACTCCCATGTGATGGCACCAGGCTCGCACGCGGAATGACACGGCAGCCATAGGCTCAGTGCACTTCAGGCCAGCTTGTGCATGCCTGACATTGGTTTTCAAACTTTGTAGCAGATTGGGTCAGCAACTTTTGTTGAGGGTGCTTCTGTTTTGACTCTTCAGCACGGGTACAGTGCTTCGCAGCCATGGCGCCGGAGACGCCAGCTTTGCGCAGTTCTGCGACCTTTCAGTGCCATGCCAACTGCGACACCTGCTTTCGGCCCTTCCAGCCACGCCTCCGGGCCAAAGCGGCTGTGCTCCTTTCCTTGCTTTTTCGGGCTGGGGGAGGCTCTGTATGGTTTGGTGTGCAGGTCCACGAAACCAACTTCACTGGTGGGTAGCGACCCACAACAAACGCACGTCACCCTCAAGCTCGCAGCCCACCGGCAGCAGTGACTCGCCGACTCCGCAAGCGCGCTCTTCCCTACTCACTCTTATACCCTCTGTCTCCATTTCCCTGACTCCTGACTCCTGACTCTTGCCCTCACATGAAAGGCCTGACAAAGGCGCGTTCTGCCCTGAAAGGCGCGTTCCGCCATGAAAGGCGCGTTCCGCCCTGTTTGCCCTGAAATGCGGGTCCCGCCCTGAAAAGCGCGTTCGCCCTGAAAATGCACGTCTGCCTGAAATGCGCATATCGATGAAACGCGTGTATCGCCTGAAATGCTAGAAATGCTGAAATGCCTGAAATGCTGAAATGCTGAAATGCTTAGAGTGAAACGCCCCGCACACTACGGTTAGAGTGAAACGCCCCGCACACTACGGTTAGAGTGAAACGCCCCGCACACTACGGTTAGAGTGAAACGCAGACCGACATCGCCTAAGCCTCAGCAACCGCACAGCACCTACGCCGAGAACTACGCCATTTTCACTCGAGTACCCAGCCGTGCACGCGCCGCAGACCGACGTCGTTTGCAACGCGCACATCGCCTAAGCCTCAGCAACCGCACAGCACCTACATCGAGAACTGCGCCATCTCCGCTCATGCACTCAACCGCGCACCGCAGACCGACGTCGTCTGCAAGCACACACGCTTGAGCCCCAGCAGCCGCACAGCACCTACATCGAGAACTACGCCATCTCCGCTTACGCACTCAGCAGCGCGCCGCCGACCGACGTCGTCTG
>LGRX02035636.1:64523-127123 GCA_001247695.2 Cymbomonas tetramitiformis | reverse complement strand
CCGAACGCCCACCAACCCGACCTTCTCTACAACTTTACACCCCCTCCAACTGAACGGCCACACGACAAGCGACTCTCCCTCCCATGACCTCACATCATCCGCCCCTCCCACGAGCTGTGTACACAGGCTGGGTGTGATCCCATAAGTGCAGAGCTGGCGCAGGTAAACTAGAGGGTGCGCCTGCGCATGACGTGCGTGAGCCGAACGCCCACCAAGCACCAACCCGACCTTGTCTACAACTCTACACCCCCTCCAACTGAACGGCCACACGACAAACGACTCTCCCTCCCATGACCTCACATCATCCGCCCCTCCCACGAGCTGCGTACACACTCAGGCTGGGTGTGATCCCATGCGTGCAGAGCTGGCGCGGGTAAACTAGAGGGTGCGCCTGCGCATGACGTGCGTGAGCCGAACGCCCACCAACCCGACCTTGTCTACAAGACTACAACTCTACACCCCCTCCAACTGAACGGCCACACGACAAACGACTCTCCCTCCCATGACCTCACATCATCCGCCCCTCCCACGGGCTGCGTACACAGGCTGGGTGTGATCCCATGCGTGCAGAGCTGGCGCGGGTAAACTAGAGGGTGCGCCTGCGCATGACGTGCGTGAGCCAGACGCCCACCAATCCGACCTTGTCTACAACTCTACACCCCCCTCCAACTGAACGGCCACACGACAAACGACTCTCCCTCCCACGAACTCACATCATCCGCCCCTCCCACGAGCTGCGTGCAAAGGCTGGGTGCAATCCCATGCGTGCAGAGCTGGCGCGGGTAAACTAGAGGGTGCGCCGCGCATGACGTGCGTGAGCCGAACGCCCGCCAAACCGACCTTGTCTGCAACTCTACACCACCCTCCAACTGAACGGCCACACAACAAACGCCTCTCCCTCCCATGACCTCACATCATCCGCCCTCCCACGAGCTGCGTACACAGGCTGGGTGTGATCCCATGCGTGCAGAGCTGGCGCGGGTAAACTAGAGGGTGCGCCTGCGCATGACGTGCGTGAGCCGAACGCCCACCAACCCGACCTTGTCTACAAGACTACAATTCTACACCCCCTCCAACTGAACGGCCACACGACAAACGACTCTCCCTCCCATGACCTCACATCATCCGCCCCTCCCACGGGCTGCGTACACAGGCTGGGTGTGATCCCATGCGTGCAGAGCTGGCGCGGGTAAACTAGAGGGTGCGCCCGCGCATGACGTGCGTGAGCCGAACGCCCACCAACCCGACCTTGTCTACAACTCTACACCCCCCTCCAACTGAACGGCCACACGACAAACGACTCTCCCTCCCATGACCTCACATCATCTGCCCCTCCCACGGGCTGCGTACACAGGCTGGGTGTGATCCCATGCGTGCAGAGCTGGCGCGGGTAAACTAGAGGGTGCGCCTGCGCATGACGTGCGTGAGCCGAACGCCCACCAACCCGACCTTGTCTACAACTCTACACCCCCCTCCAACCGACGACGGCCACACGACAAACGACTCTCCCTCCCATGGCCTCACATCATCCGCCCCTCCCACGAGCTTTCAAAGCACAGCCGGTGTGATCCTATAAGTGCAATGCCGGTGCGGGTGGGGTCCAGGTGCGCTCGCGCATGACGTGCGTAAGAGCCGAACGCCCCACCAACCCGACCTTGCCTACAACTCTACACCCCCCTCCAACCGACGACGGCCACACGACAAACGACTCTCCCTCCCATGACCTCACATCATCCGCCCCTCCCACGAGCTGCGTACACAGGCTGGGTGTGATCCCATAAGTGCAGAGCTGGCGCGGGTAAACTAGAGGGTGCGCCCGCGCATGACGTGCGTGAGCCGAACGCCCACCAACCCGACCTTGTCTACAACTCTACACCCCCCTCCAACTGACGACGGCCACACGACAAACGACTCTCCCTCCTATGACCTCACATCATCCGCCCCTCCCACGAGCTGCGTACACAGGCTGGGTGTGATCCCATAAGTGCAATGCTGGCGCGGGTAAACTAGAGGGTGCGCCTGCGCATGACGTGCGTGAGCCGAACGCCCACCAACCCATACCTTGTCTACAACTCTACACCCCTTACAACTGACGACGGCCACACGACAAACGACTCTCCCTCCCATGACCTCACATCATCCGCCCCTCCCACGAGCTGCGTACACAGGCTGGGTGTGATCCCATATGTGCAATGCTGGCGCGGGTAAACTAGAGGGTGCGCCTGCGCATGACGTGCGTGAGCCGAACGCCCACCAACCCGACCTTGTCTACAACTCTACACCACCCTCCAACTGACGACGGCCACACGACAAACGACTCTCCCTCCCATGACCTCACATCATCCGCCCCTCCCACGAGCTGCGTACACAGGCTGGGTGTGATCCTATAAGTGCAATGCTGGCGCGGGTAAACTAGAGGGTGCGCCTGCGCATGACGTGCGTGAGCCGAACGCCCACCAATCCGACCTTGTCTACAACTCTACACCCCCCTCTAACTGACGACGGCCACACGACAAACGACTCTCCCTCCCATGACCTCACATCATCCGCCCCTCCCACGAGCGGTGTACACAGGCTGGGTGTGATCCCATAAGTGCAGAGCTGGCGCGGGTAAACTAGAGGGTGCGCCTGCGCATGACGTGCGTGAGCCGAACGCCCACCAACCCGACCTTGTCTACAACTCTACACCCCCCTCCAACTGACGACGGCCACACGACAAACGACTCTACCTCCCATGACCTCACATCATCCGCCCCTCCCACGAGCTGCGTACACAGGCTGGGTGTGATCCCATAAGTGCAATGCTGGCGCGGGTAAACTAGAGGGTGCGCCTGCGCATGACGCGCGTGAGCCGAACGCCCACCAATCCGACCTTGTCTACAACTCTACACCCCCCTCCAACTGACGACGGCCACACGACAAACGACCCTCCCTCCCATGACCTCACATCATCCGCCCCTCCCACGAGCTGCGTACACAGGCTGGGTGTGATCCCATGCGTGCAGAGCTGGCGCGGGTAAACTAGAGGGTGCGCCTGCGCATGACGTGCGTGAGCCGAACGCCCACCAACCCGACCTTGTCTACAGTACAACTCTACACCCCCTCCAACCGAACGGCCACACGACAAACGACTCTCCCTCCCATGACCTCACATCATCCGCCCCTCCCACGAGCTGCGTACACAGGCTGGGTGTGATCCCATGCGTGCAGAGCTGGCGCGGGTAAACTAGAGGGTGCGCCTGCGCATGACGTGCGTGAGCCGAACGCCCACCAACCCGACCTTGTCTACAACTCTACACCCCCCTCCAACTGACGACGGCCACACGACAAACGACTCTCCCTCCCATGACCTCACATCATCCGCCCCTCCCACGAGCTGCGTACACAAGCTGGGTGTGATCCCATGCGTGCAGAGCTTGCGCGGGTAAACTAGAGGGTGCGCCAGCGCATGACGTGCGTGAGCCGAACGCCCACCAACCCGACCTTGTCTACAACTCTACACCCCCTCCAACTGACGACGGCCACACGACAAACGACTCTCCCTCCCATGACCTCACATCATCCGCCCCTCCCACGAGCTGCGTACACAGGCTGGGTGTGATCCCATAAGTGCAGAGCTGGCGCGGGTAAACTAGAGGGTGCGCCTGCGCATGACGTGCGTGAGCCAAACGCCCACCAACCCGACCTTGTCTAGAACTCTACACCCCCTCCAACTGACGACGGCCACACGACAAACGACTCTCCCTCCCATGACCTCACATCATCCGCCCCTCCCACGAGCTGCGTACACAGGCTGGGTGTGATCCCATGCGTGCAGAGCTGGCGCGGGTAAACTTGAGGGTGCGCCTGCGCATGACGTGCGTGAGCCGAACGCCCACCAACCCGACCTTGTCTACAACTCTACACCCCCCTCCAACTGACGACGGCCACACGACAAACGACTCTCCCTCCCATGACCTCACATCATCCGCCCCTCCCACGAGCCGCGTACACAGGCTGGGTGTGATCCCATAAGTGCAGAGCTGGCGCGGGTAAACTAGAGGGTGCGCCTGCGCATGACGTGTGTGAGCCGAACGCCCACCAACCCGACCTTGTCTACAACTCTACACCCCTTACAACTGAACGGCCACACGACAAACGACTCTCCCTCCCATGACCTCACATCATCCGCCCCTCCCACGAGCTGCGTACACAGGCTGGGTGTGATCCCATAAGTGCAGAGCTGGCGCGAGTAAACTAGAGGGTGCGCCTGCGCATGACGTGTGTGAGCCGAACGCCCACCAACCCGACCTTGTCTACAACTCTACACCCCCCTCCAACTGACGACGGCCACACGACAAACGACTCTCCCTCCCATGACCTCCCATCATCCGCCCCTCCCACGAGCTGCGTACACAGGCTGGGTGTGATCCCATAAGTGCAATGCTGGCGCGGGTAAACTAGAGGGTGCGCCTGCGCATGACGTGCGTGAGCCGAACGCCCACCAACCCGACCTTGTCTACAACTCTACACCCCCCTCCAACTGACGACGGCCACACGACAAACGACTCTCCCTCCCATGACCTCACATCATCCGCCCTCCCACGAGCTGCGTACACAGGCTGGGTGTGATCCCATGCGTGCAGAGCTGGCGCGGGTAAACTAGAGGGTGCGCCTGCGCATGACGTGTGTGAGCCGAACGCCCACCAACCCGACCTTGTCTACAACTCTACACCCCCCTCCAACTGACGACGGCCACACGACAAACGACTCTCCCTCCCATGACCTCACATCATCCGCCCCTCCCACGAGCTGCGTACACAGGCTGGGTGTGATCCCATAAGTGCAATGCTGGAGCAGGTAGACTAGAGGGTGCGCCTGCGCATGACGTGCGTGAGCCGAACGCCCACCAACCCGACCTTGTCTACAACTCTACACCTCCCTCCAACTGACGACGGCCACACGACAAACGACTCTCCCTCCCATGACCTCACATCATCCGCCCCTCCCACGAGCTGCGTACACAGGCTGGGTGTGATCCCATGCGTGCAGAGCCGGCGCGGGTAAACTAGAGGGTGCGCCTGCGCATGACGTGCGTGAGCCGAACGCCCACCAATCCGACCTTGTCTACAACTCTACACCCCCCTCCAACTGACGACGGCCACACGACAAACGACTCTCCCTCCCATGACCTCACATCATCCGCCCCTCCCACGAGCTGCGTACACAGGCTGGGTGTGATCCCATAAGTGCAGAGCTGGCGCGGGTAAACTAGAGGGTGCGCCTGCGCATGACGTGCGTGAGCCGAACGCCCACCAACACACGACAAACGACTCTCCCTCCCATATCCTCACATCATCCGCCCCTCCCACGAGCTGCGTACACAGGCTGGGTGTGATCCCATAAGTGCAGAGCTGGCGCGGGTAAACTAGAGGGTGCGCCTGCGCATGACGTGCGTGAGCCGGACGCCCACCAACCCGACCTTGTCTGATTCGACCATACACCATTGCACGACGAGCCAAGAGACATGCCCGTGGTAAACACGCGCACGCTTGGCTCAAGTCGACACCCCTGTTGAGGGGACACCATGGCACCATCGGCCTTACACCAAAGACGGAGTAAGTTGTAAACACTTTAGTGTCTACAACTTACCCACCACCCGACCCTACACCAGTGGCGGATCAAAGACACAATGAATAGCACGACGAGCCAAAAGACATGCCAGTGGTAAACACGCGCACGCTTGGCTACAAGTCGAGCTATTCATTGTGTCTTTGACTGTCCTTGTTCGATGTCTTTGCTTTTCGTACTCACATTTAAAGATCACGCTAATAGGGTGCTCTATAGACTTGACAACCTACTCAAACAAAAAATTCAAGATTCCTAATAGATCCATGCAATTGTCATTAGAAGGCGAAATGTTGTCACGGGGATCATGGCCACCATGAATGCTACTATGGCACGTGCCCCTTTAAGGACAACGATTCCTACAAATCAAGTGAGTCGCTAACCACTTGAATAATACGTGACTACGGATTCCTACAAATCAAGTGAGTCGCTAACCACTTGAATAATACGTGACTACGCATGTCAAAAGAACTTCGAAAGCAAAGGAGAAAGAAAGACGCATCGGACACACAAGTGCGATATGGAAGAGCGAGTATGGGGAACACGTCCGTATGCAAATTTCGCAAACTGTTATTGTTTTTGCCTAAAGTTGTTACCTTCTCATTATGACTTTCATGAGAGGCTTCAAGAATGCTTGGCACTACACGAGAGATCCACGGTTTCGGCACTGCACAAGAGTTCAAGCATGGCTAGCACAACTTCGGGTGAGTAACACGCAAGTTCTCAAAGTTTGAAAGGAGAAGGCTCTCTCCATTCATGCACGCATAAAAAATTGTTACTAGTTTTTCAAGGGATAACAACTCCATAAAAAGGCTGCAAAGCTTCCATTTCGAAAGAAGGTTCGTTCCTCGTCATTCCCATCCACAGGATGGATACCTTCTGCAAAAATAGATCGTCTACAAATCTACAAAGAGCCTGGTCAACAGGTTCGCATGCGTTGCTACATACCTCGAAATCGCGGCAACATTCACGAAGGGCACCTGGTAGCACCCCAAACAAAAGCTTTCAGCTTTCGCCTCCAAACAAAAGGGGTACGAGAAAGATAGCGCACCTTTAATGTGTGGCACCTCGGACTTGCACCGAGATCTCCAAACCAAGATGGTTTGGTGCTCTACCTTTGAGCTAATGCCACAAAATTCTGTTGGGTTTGAAGATTTTCTGTACCCAAGTAAGGTGGGGTTCCTAGGTGACAACACATCTTTTCAAAGAAAAACTCAAACGCAAATGTAAAACGTACCACATGTCCTAATTTTTCACGGGGAACTTCGTCGTGAAGTTAGAATTCACGTCCGGTCAACCGTCGTTCCGGAAAACGCACCTCTGCAAAAACTGTGACCAAAGGCATGACCTACCCAAGGGAATACGCAACTTTCGGAAAAAATGTCCGATGAACGCAAATGAAAACGCAATTCGGGGTAGTTCTTCGCAAGGAAAGCGCCTGTTGCGTCACAATTGCCGGCAGGTTTCTCGTTTTCCCGCCAGCAAAAGGTCTGCGAATCTTGGCAGAAAATAAAAGAAGGCTTTCGCCTCCAAACAAAAGGGGTACGAGAAAGATAGCGCACCTTTAATGTGTGGCACCTCGGACTTGCACCGAGATCTCCAAACCAAGATGGTTTGGTGCTCTACCTTTGAGCTAATGCCACAAAATTCTGTTGGGTTTGAAGATTTTCTGTACCCAAGTAAGGTGGGGTTCCTAGGTGACAACACATCTTTTTAAAGAAAAACTCAAACGCAAATGTAAAACGTACCACATGTCCTAATTTTTCACGGGGAACTTCGTCGTGAAGTTAGAATTCACGTCCGGTCAACCGTCGTTCCGGAAAACGCACCTCTGCAAAAACTGTGACCAAAGGCATGACCTACCCAAGGGAATACGCAACTTTCGGAAAAAATGTCCGATGAACGCAAATGAAAACGCAATTCGGGGTAGTTCTTCGCAAGGAAAGCGCCTGTTGCGTCACAATTGCCGGCAGGTTTCTCGTTTTCCCGCCAGCAAAAGGTCTGCGAATCTTGGCAGAAAATAAAAGAAGGCTTTCGCCTCCAAACAAAAGGGGTACGAGAAAGATAGCGCACCTTTAATGTGTGGCACCTCGGACTTGCACCGAGACCTCCAAACCAAGATGGTTTGGTGCTCTACCTTTGAGCTAGTGCCACAAAATTCTGTTGGGTTTGAAGATTTTCTGTACCCAAGTAAGCTAGGGTTCCTAGGTGACATCACACCTCCTTTGCCTCTTCGAAGAAAGACCGCTGTCTCCCGTTTTCTCCATTGCAGCTTGCTGTTTTTTTTTTTAACTCTCTTGCGAGAGTCAACCGCTCGTTTTCAAATCGTAAAGAACTTCAAGTCAAACACGACTTGGTGTGGCGCAGGCAACAGGCGGGATATCTCGCCTTGCATATCATCATCGTGCGCAATCGATCGCAAGCGCCATCGACTCGTCGTGATGACGGCCATGGCCATGCATGCGATTTCGCTATCTTATTATCTTAGTTTATATTCATGCACTCATCACCTGCTTGCCATGGAATTTCTATCATTTATACCGCGACTGTATGCCTTCCCCCATGTTCTCGCAATTTATACACGTCGATTAGCCTTTCTTTAAATTTATACAAGCGTTTAGGCTCTCGATCTCAGATTCTCGCCTGTCTCCGCGGCTTTTAGGGGCTTTTAGGGGCGTTTTAGGGGCGTGTTTAGGACACCAAATCCCAATTACCCAGCTTTAGGAGGCATTTTGACACTTTAGGACCATTCTCGATTTTTTAGTAAAACTTAGTGAATTTTAGTTAGAATCCTTGTTCAAGTGAATTCGGTATGCCTTTCATATGCTTTACCCCTCTTTACCAAACGCAATTGGGGAGTTTGGGAGTTTCGGGAGTTCGGGAGTTTTACAATGGGAGGCCCTAAAAAAATCGAAAATTTGACCGAATCTAGGGTTTAAGATTTTCCCGAGTGGAATGTAATTTTATTTAATTTTCCGGTTGATTTAGGGTTTAAGAAATATTCCTAATTTTCACGAAAGAAATCATCTTTTTCAGCCTGAATTAAGGAAGGTTTATGGGGTTTTTTGTGTTAAGAAAACATAAATTTTCCATTGAACTTGTATAATATTTCACGCATTTTTAAGCTTCAAAATTTTTTTCGAAACTCGGTAGCAAAATGAAACTTTTTACGTCTGCTTTTTATGAAAAATGTTTTTGGGGGTTCATCGATGAACCCCTTTTATTTTTCCTAGTTTTATATGAATTTCGGGCCTTTTTGGGTGTTGGGGAGTTTTACAAGGGGAGGCCCTGAAAAAATCGAAAATTTGACCGAATCTAGGGTTTAAGATTTTCCCGAGTTGAATGTAATTTTATTTAATTTCCCGGTTGTTTTAGGGTTTAAGAAATATTCCTGATTTTAACTAAAAAAATCATCTTTGTCAGCCTGAATTAAGGAAAGTTTATGGGGTTTTTTGTGTTAAGAAAACAAAAATTTTCCATTGAATTTGTACCATATTTCACGCATTCTCCAGCTTCAAATTTTTTTTCGAAACTCGGTAGCAAAATCACACTTTATACGTCTGATTTTTATGAAATATGTTTTTGGGTGTTCATCGATGAACCCCTTTTATTTTTTCTAGTTTTATATGCCCTTTTTGGGGGTTTTTCTAAATTTTTTGAAATTTCTTCAAAAAACCCCGATTTCTTTGCAATTTCAGGAATATTTTATATTTATATATCACATGAAATATACAGCTTCAAATCAATATTCAAAACAAAGTTACCGGCGCGCATGTTTTGCCTCCAGAGTTTAACACGACTTCACCTTTTCTAGTGCCCTTCGCCCCATCGCCTACTCGTCTTCGTGCATTGACCAACTACGTTCTCCATTGGTTTTTCACGTGCTTTCGCGGACCACTACTAACCACAAGTCCGGGTGGCCGGCCCCCCAGTTAGGTTCAAAACATACTTCTTTCCCCGCCAAGATCCCTAACTAACTTTCACGAACTTTCGATGTTCTACTTCACGTTTGTCACTTTCATCTTCCGGTACGGCTCACTCAATCCAAGATCCCCCACATGGCGCTTCGCGCAGCAGAACACCGCGTGAGATAAATAGTGCACCGCGCTAATGAAGTTTGCACGCTTCCTCTCCACGCCGATGAAGGCGCGTCCCATGCGAAGCGCTCCAATCCCAGTGGTTCCTGCGGAACACTTAACATCTTTCAATACCCCGGCGTGTCCCTCGCGGCAAAACCAATGCATCCACAATGACACGCACCACTTCCCATGAACGGGTCCAGCACCACCATGTCGATGTCGGTTGTGTACCGCTCCACCAACAGCTCCATGAGCTCCACCTTTTTCTGTCCCACCACCAAGGTCTTGCCATGCTCTTCGCAGGGCTTACCGCCCTTCAAGCATCCCACTACGGCGCAATCGTGCTTGAAGGTATCCTGCACTTGAACAGCTTGGAAAGGTCGTGCCTGATGTTCTACCTCGGTCTGAACGATGTCCATCCTCTGCTCCTCATCCATTTCCTTCCAGCTTGGTTCCCAGCTCTCAGCCAGGTGCTTTTCCAAGGCCTTCTCAAAAGCCTTCACCTCTTGGTAACTTAGGGCACGCAAAATGTTTCCAGTCCAACAATTCAGCGGGAAATAATCAAAGTCAAGGTCCTTACATTGCTGCCCCCTGGTTTGGATGCTGGTCTTGAAGTCCAACTTCGGAGCCTCCAGCTTCCGTGCAAAAGTCGTGTACTGGTGTCCCACGGACTTTGGAGTGTTCGTGAAAGTCGCGTTGTTGCGGTTCCCCTCCGTCACGATGTACCCCGGCATTGTCTTGTACACCTGTGATCCTTCCCCCCTTTTCCCTCCCTTTAAGAAACGTAACAAAAAAAACAAAAATAAAAGGGTGCCTTCAAAGCAACAAGTGTTACATCGATCCTACCGGGTGCTTCAACGCCTTCCAGCCCGCCTCCAAAGCTCGAAGGGCTTCACTGTCGCCTAAGGCACACACAATGGTGTCTCCGTCCACCTTTCCCAGATCGGCGTATTTATGAACCTCCGACATGCCATCGTTGTTCGCGCACAGCTCGTCCAACTTGACTGCGAACGCATCCCAATCCACCTTCGTGTTGTACCCGGTCTTGCTCTCATGGCCCCACGGAACATCCGTGATGACCGCCGCCACACAAAACTTATCTTCCGCCGCGTTGTGCGTGATGACGTCCATGGCCCCGAGAGCTTCGCCGAAGTACAGCTGCAACAGCGGGATGCCTTGGGAGTTCATGGCAACCGATGTCAACACCAACAACTTCTCAGACTCGGCATGTCCGTGTTGATGGATTAACTCCAAGACGTACTCCACCTTCTCATCCTTCACCTTCGTGCCACGCGTCACGCCACGGTTCTTCACCGCTACCACCTTCGGCACCTCCACGGACACAATATTGTGCACATGATGCCGTACACCAGGCTTCAACGCCTCCTCATTCATCTTCAAGAACTGCCCAATCTCAATGCTCTCCTTCACCGGTCCCTTCTGCTGCGTTCCATTTCGGAGCGTTCCGCCTGCCATCTTCCATTGTCGCAACCCTTCGTAGTCCGGGTTCCCTCGCGACACCCCAACCCAAGGCTTCATCCATTCCGCGCAGGGGGCCGGGTCGTCCTCCATGTCCTGCTCATCCTTCTGTTTCTCCTTGTCGCTAAGCCAAGCCGCGTAAGCGGCATCCTCCTCCTCAAAGGCCTGCAACTCTTGACGTAGCTTCCCCATCTCCGCCCTCTTCTTAGTTAGATCCTTTCTCTGCTTCTTTGATTTTGGGACATGTTCCCCCGCGTCCTCCGCCGCAAACCAATCCGCCACTTCCTGTCTCTTCCGCTTCCGATCTTCACGTGTTTCACGAACCTCATCCGACTCCTTTTCAAAGTCAAACTTTCCATCCTCCTCCTCATCGCCCTCCTCATCGCCCTCCTCTTCCTCTTCGTTCTCCTCCTCCTCGTTCTCCTGACCATCTTCCTCACCAACCGGTTCCTCACCTTCTACCTCCTCATCCCCATCGCCTACCTCGTCATCATCCCCAACCGACGCACCTTCCTGCGTCTCTTCCTTTTCCTCTTCAACATCCCCACCCGTCTCACCAGCTGCAACTTCCGCAAGGGTCTCGACGCCACTCTCCTGAGCCTCCACAGCAGTCTCCTCCCACTCAACCATCTCGTTGTGCTTCTTCAGCATGTCCTGCACGACTTTCGGCTCGACATCCCGGTTCAAGCGAGGCAAGTTACTGGTCTTGGAGCAAGTCTCGTTGGCGTCGAAGAAAGTACCATCGTACCTGTAAACAAAAGTTTAACACCCATCACCTTTCCGCATAAAAAAATAGTTCACGGCTTTAACCAAACCGTGGTAGATGGACTTACTTTCCGGCGCTCAGGTCCTCCAAGAACTTGGACGCCTCTTCAGTTTTTTTCGCCTTCCCCTTAGAGCTTTGAAGCTCTAGCTGTGAGCGGACTTCTTGACGAAGCAGCACAAACGAACACAAGTCCGTGAAGGCGCATGTGGTTCCGACGAAGCCCAAAGTCGCGCATTGCTTCTTCTTCTTCAAGTGGAGCTCGCCATTCTCGTCCTTCACGGCGAACTTGACGTTCTCGTTCACTTTCAGGAAAACCTGAGACATGTGTTTGTCTTCAGGCGTGATGGTTGCATGTAACACAATAAAATAAAGACCGGCTTCCACCGTACCTGATATCTTTGTGTCGGATTAAGACGTTGGAATTCCTTGTTGTCGAACAAGGAGTTGAAGCCGAAGGGGGAATCCTTCCCCAAAGCTTCGCAGTTCTCGCGAAGCAAGGCCTCCAGCCGCTCGTCGGGCCCGATCACCTTTTCGTGGATGTGGGCCATCCTCTTGAAGAACATCAACGAGTATAACGAAGGGTCGATGTGAGAGAACAAAACAACCAACTTCTGTGGTTTGGCCACGGTCTTGTCAATGGAGGACATCAGCCATTTGAAGGAGGTGTAGTCGTCGAAAAAAGTTTTTTTCTTGGACCCCTTCTCGTTCTGGACGATGCGCGAGAGGGCGAGGCATGTAACCTCCTCCTTGGTGATGTCCTCCGACACCACGATGACGTTGCATTCCAGAAACCTTTTGTCCCGGGCCTCTAGTTTTTTTCCGCCTACCACGGCGCCATCTTGGAAGGCACGAGTGAAAAACTCGTGCCTACCATGTCCGTCAATGGCAATGTACCGCTTACTGAAAACAAAAACAAACACAGCACGCCATTTAAAACGACAAAGAACATGGGTTAAAGGGTTAGAGAAACTATTTATAAAAAAATATATAAAGTGTTTACTTCAGCTAAAGCTACCACTGGCTGTCTAGCATCCACAAAGGACATTGCGTCCTACGTATTTTTGCGTTTCGCTCAGCGTCTTTTTTATTCTTGAGTCTCCTCTTAGCTACTGCCACGTTTGGAACATTATACCAGCTAATGGGAACATGGTTCTTCCTGCAAGAATCTTCCTCATCTTCTGAGGATGTAACATCTTCAAGCAACACTAGCTTAAAACCCCCTGTCTAAAATGCAACGCCTACGTCTAGTAATTTCTTTGTTGATCCTAATTCTTTCAGCTTCTCGGTTCATTGCACGTCTTCTTTGAAAGGCGCGCACGCCTTTAAACAGATCTCTGCAACAAATTAAAAGACAAGAAAGAAAACTTTAGGAGCAAGAGTCCTGAAGGGAGTCAGTAGACCTGCAGGTGAACAGCAAATAAACAAGAAGAAAGTCACCATGCAAAACCAAGAAGAGTTCAAGCACTAACCTTTTTTTGCTGAATAAGAAAAGCGTTCATCGATGAACGCAAAAGCGTTCATCGATGAACGCTTTTTAAAAAACACTGCTAAAGAAACAAGTGTTTTGACCGGTTTAAAGAAAAGTGTTCATCGATGAACGCTTTCTTTATTTTGTTTCTGAAGCTTGAGTATTTTAAACTCTTTTTAAGAAAGCGTTCATCGATGAACGCTTTTCTTAGTTTTCCTTGTATTTTTCCTGAGAAAAAAGCTGAATCACACAGAAATATCGCAGCTTTTGCAACTCCAAACCGCAAAGTTTTAGGAAAAATACAAGGAAAACTAAGAAAAGCGCTCATCGATGAACGCTTTCTTAAAAACAGTTTAAAATACTCAAGCTTCAGAAACAAAATAAAGAAAGCGTTCATCGATGAACACTTTTCTTTAAACCTGTTAAAACACTTGTTTCTTTAGCAGTGTTTTTTAAAAAGCGTTCATCGATGAACGCTTTTTCACACTTGTCTCTTCTACCTTTTGTCAGCGCAGTTCTTCAAGAAGGTTTAGTGAAACTTACCCGTGGGCCTTAGGATCTCCTTTTTTGGCGCGGCGCCAGATCATGGTTTGGGAAAGGTCGATGCCGTTTTTCTCAACGGACTTCTCCACGTTGACACCGTTGTGATTGTGTCCTCTTGGGTTGTCAGCGAAAGAGCAGTCAGCGAGCTTCAGCACTTTCTGCTCAACGAAACGTTGTTCCATCACGTCCGCGTAAACCAACCTTTCCGTGTTGCCATCCCCGGACTTCTTGGTGTTTCCTTTTTTTGCAGGCATCTTTGCTTGTTTCTTTTGACTTTAAATCTTTGCGCTTTTTATTTGGCGGCTAGAGTTCTTTACTAGCTCTCAACTGTCTTCAGGTTTTCTTCGACTTCTCTTTCCGAAACACGTCGACTCCTTTGGTCAGTGTCGTTCTCGACTCGATATTTTTTCGCCTCGATATTTTGTTTTTAAATTTTCAAAGCGTTTCCTCGAGTCGAATATTTTGAAGGTTTCGCCTCGACTCGACACTCGACTCGATTTTTTCCTTCGCCTCTCTTTCCGAAACAGCTAGACTCGTTTGGTCGGTGTCGTTCTCGACTCGACTCGAAAATTTCCCAGCCGTCGCCTCGACTCGATTTTATTTCGGCGTCGCCTTTTATTTTGGCGACTAGAGTTTTTTAAGGCCTCTCCTCGACACTTTCACTTCGGGAGTGCATTTATTTTACCGACTTCCTAGGGCTAATGCAATGTCCACTCAATTTGTTACTTTTCGCTGCCTTGAAACCGGGGATGTCGTTCGTGAAATTCCTATTGTTTGGCATCTTGGAGACCCTTTTGTGACTAGCGACACACTTTGCAATGTTTTTAGTCTTGACAAGAAAGAAGATCTTTCCGTCACCTCCGAGTACGATGACTCCGTTGCTTGCTCTTTGGACCTGTTTCCCGTTCACGCGGGCTTCTTGCACAATGTGTACGGTACTCCTACCGACGACAACATGCCAATCTTGGTAAGCGACAGCGAAAGCGATGACAGCGATGATGAAGAAGACATTATTTACACCGGCGAGTGCAAGACTCCCCGGTTCTCACCAAACACGAAGCCCAAGCCCACGGAGTCCGTCGCTTCGACAAACCTTTCCAAGTCCGACTCGACTTCCAGTCACGCCTCTTCTTTTAAGTGGCCCGCAGATTGCAAACGTGTGAACAAGGTCCCCTTCGACGTCGATGGCAATGTAACTTTTGGTCACCACATGTCCTCACCTCTTCCTAAACCAACCGGGAAGGGCGGTCTACCGCTGAACAAACTTGACTTCCATGTCACGAACCGTTCTTGGTCCCACGCCTGCGCCACAACTTGGGCGGAGGTAACCCGACAAGATGCTGTCAAGGACTGCAACTCTCAAGTTCGACTTCAAAACTGCCTTGGAGAAAAACTTTGCAGGAATACGGAGTGCTCTTTCTTTAAAACCCATGACAAAGAGTTCGTTCAGACAAGTTCTCAACAACGTGGCAAACGCTCCGCTTCCGCTTTCCTCGGCGTTGAGGTATTTTAATCCCAAGGTTTTCCCGTACACTTTCCCCACTTTTCCAGTAGGACCTTACGCTTTTCTTTTCTTCTTTCAGATTGAAGGCCCTCCATGCAAAAAGTGTCAAGAACCCATGGAAGTTATTACCTGTGGTGCCCGGGCTACTTTGGTCCGCATCGACCTTCCCGCAGCCGAAGGCCACCTACTGCTCTTTAGACACGAAGGCACCCATGCCTGCCAACCCATGGATAAAAAGGGGAAGGCCGTTGTTTCCAAAGAAACCCAAGACGCCATCAAAGAAGCCCTTCCCGTTTTCGGTGGTCGCTTCACTTCCGAGAAGCTGAAGAACTCCGCCACAACGGTTGCCTTCGAGAAGATGCTTTCCTCTCCGGACGGCTCTCCCATCGACGTGTACAAGGTATCGCCCTATTTTTGTGTTACCTTTCCGTTATACGTCGGGGACATGTTATTCTTAATGCATGGTTCCATTTTAGGTGGCCCGCGAAATGCAAGACGCTCGCGCCGTCCGCGACGTGATGAAAGAACACCGTGCGACTCAACGTGCCCCCGAGCGTGCTGCTGATGACGAGGTCAAGGAAATGAAACGGATCCTAGACTCAAAGGGATACCGTACTCTTCTTTTCGACACCGCACCTCTGAACTGGTTCATGTGCCCCCTGGACTTGCCGTGGTCCCCCGCGAAGATCATGCTGTTGATGGACCGCATTCTCGGCAAGCCTCCGTTCATCGGTTGCTACGCATGTTCTGATGGTGGCCACAGCTGCATTAACGGTCGCGTTGTCGAGAAGGTTGCAACGGTCGTGCCCGGAATTGGGTTGATAAAACTAGCAACCTTCGTGCTGCCGGCGGGTGAACGCGGTGTGGATGAGGAGAAGATGTGGCAAGGCATCGACTACGCTTGCCGGACGGTGGCCATGGAGGACGCCGACTTCGCGAAATATCGAGACAAGGAGGTTTGGGTAAAGACCAACCCAAAAGGTGAGATTTGCTTTCGTCCCGTCGGTTTCGTCCGTGACGCGGGTGGCGGAGGCTGGATCGGCATCCGCTTGAACTACAACAAGTTCATGCGCCGGGAGGACCGAAAGAAGTACATGACGCGGGACGAGGCGGGCAACTCGTTGGAGAAAGGCTGTGACTTGCACCTCGTTGCGAACATGGGGATACACGCTCGGTGTTTGGACAAGAGTTTCGAGGAGACCCAGTTCCGGACACTGTTCACACGGTGGTACGAAGCACAAGCCCCCAGACGTGTGATGGACGCACGTGCGCGCCTCTTCGACTTCATCATGGAGCAAGAGAGCAAGAGCGTGCAATCCTCTTTGTCTTCGCTCGTTTTATTTTTACGAAGGTGAAGGCGAACGCACCCTGCAGCTTTTCACACAAAGCAAAGGGGCTAACCCGGCGGAGCAACTCTTCTCCAAGGACGGCAAACTGATCGGCGTGAATCTGCCGGCCTCCGAGTTCTTGCACCTGGAGAACGTGACGTACATCACTCAGTCCGCCTGGTTGGAGCACGTAGGAGAAGGTGGCCACAGCCAGCGGGACTCCCGCACGAACACCCTCTACGATGAGCGGCGAAGGGTGTACACCGCCATGCAACGCGCACGCCACACCGCGTACGACGTCCTTGAGGAGGTGCGTGAAATATATGTCACTCCTGGTCCAGTGACGACGGAGACACGCAGTCACCGACCAAACCAAGTCCGATCGATGGGGAAGAGGACTAAGACTAGGGTGACGATCGACGAGCCTGGAACGCCGACTCCGGCCATCAAGTTGGTGCGGGCATGCCTCGAGAACCCTTTGGAGTTCCAATGGCAGTTCGACCCAAACACCGAGGACCCGGCCGCCCGTTATGTTTGGCAGTCTTCCCAAGAGGTGGACGAGGCTCTCGTGGTGCAATATTTGGAGACCGCGGTGCACTTTCATTCCGAACATCGCTACGTGGACACTCGCCGCGTGTCCGTCGGGTCTTTGGACGAGGTGCGGTACCAGACAAGCACCACGAAAGGCCACGCGCAAATGTTGGCTCGCATGTTCTTGCAGCCTGACAAGCGCTTGAAAGTGATACAGGTTGGCCAACCCACCGTCCGTTTAACCGCACGTGGAAGACACGACGGCTTCCTGGACCGCAGTTACACCTTGTCCTCTGGTCGAGGTGAACCCTCGCGGGTGATATTTGGTCATCTGGCCCGGGCGGCGCAACAACGCATCAGCTGCTCATGCTACTCATGGCGCCAAACGATGACTCGCGTGGGAAGGTCGACTTCGGTGAAGCTTTGCTTGTGCCTGTCCACCCTCCTATTCCGCGCGGGGTTCAAACCTGGACATGCATTTTACGTGCAATCGGGGTTTACCACGGAGGAGATCGACGACATCTTAACGGCGCTGGGATCCCGCCTCACCACCGGCGATCGTGTCGGGAGTGAGGAACTGGCCTACGGGCAATGGATGGTGGTGCCCGGTACCGGTAGGAAAGCAAGATGCGCGGCCTCCGAGTCCCGCAAGGGTTGCGTGACAGCGAAGACCCACAAGCAATCCCAGCCCATCCTTTCAAAGGATGGCCCAAGGGTGGTGGTCATGGGTCGGCGCAAGGTGAATGGTCAGTGGGTAAACCACAAGTTTCAATTCTGTCTTCTCCACCAGTGTTGCGCTACGGTATTGCCCAACTACTGTGATGTACCGCCTTCACCTACGGACCTGGTTGTGGCACATGGGTTGTCACTAACTAGGGAACAACGGCTTGGAGCTGGGGCCTTGACCTTTCAAGAGCAGTAACTCAGGTACGAAAGCGACATTGTTGTTTGCACGGTTTGTTGGGCTTTGGACTAACGTAATTGTTTTTCCACAGGTACCACACATTGGGAAATATGCGACTGAGTGTCCAGGGATAATGTGAAAGTTAGTTAGGGATCTTGGCGAGAAGTATGTTTTGAACCGAACTGGGGGGCCGGCCACCGGGACTTGTGGTTAGTAGTGGTCCGCGAAAGCACGTGAAAAACCAATGGAGAACGTAGTTGGTCAATGCACGAAGACGAGTAGGCGATGGGGCGAAGGGCACAAGAAAGGGTGAAGTCGTGTTAAACTCTGGAGGCAAAACATGCGCGCCGGTAACTTTGCTTTGAATATTGATTTGAAGCTTTATATTTTACGTGAACAAGCGTTCTAATCTAGTGAATAGTACAAGCGTCCAAAGCGTTTAAGTGTTTGCGTGTTTAATTTTTTCTGTCCGTGTTCTTCGGTATTTAAGAGAAGTCCGGGCGCGCGTCGTAACTGGAGTTGGTGACCTAGCGGTAGTCGGCTGTTTTATGCCTGAAATAAGGGGAAAAAACGGGGCAACCCCCATAAAATAGGAACAAAGCCAACCAAAGATATTCCTGAAAGTGTAGAAAAATTCTGGGTTTTTTCCAAAATTTTCAAATTTTAAAAAAACGCCGAAAAGGCCTGAAAATCATAGAAAACTGAAAAAATTATATTGGTTCATCGATGAACCCCCCAAAAAATAATTCATGAAAGCAGACGTAAAAAGTATCATTTTGCTACAGATTTTCAAAAAAAATAAATTAGCTTAAAAATGCGTGAAATATTGTACAAGTTCAATTAAAAATTTATGTTTTCTTAACACAAAAAACCCCATAAATCTTCCTTAATTCAGGGTGAAAAAGATAATTTCTTTAGTGAAAATCAGGAATATTTCTTAAACCCTAAAACAACCGGGAAATTAAATAAAATTACATTCAACTTGGGAAAATCTTAAACCCTAGATTCGGTCAAATTTTCAATTTTTTCAGGGCCTCCCCTTGTAAAACACCCCAAAACCCAAAAAGGCCTGAAATTCATATAAAACTAGAAGAAAAAAAAAGGGGTTCATCGATGAACCCCCAAAAACATATTTCATAAAAATCAGACGTATCAAGTATCATTTTGCTACCGAGTTTCGAAAATTTTTTGAAGCTTAAAAAGGCGTAAAATATTGTAGAATTTCAATTGAAAATTTATGTTTTCTTAACACAAAAACCCCATAAACCTTCCTTATTTCAGGCTGAAAAAGATGATTTTTTTTATTGAAAATCAGGAATATTTCTTAAACCCTAAAACAACCGGAAAATTAAATAAAATTACATTCCACTCGGGAAAATCTTAAACCCTAGATTCGGTCAAATTTTCAGTTTTTTCAGGGCCTCCCATTGTAAAACTCCCCAACTCCCAAAACTCCCAAACTCCCCAAATGTGTAGAATGCTCTGTCTTATGGGTTTCCTGTGGGAGTATTTCGATTTTTTAGCATTAATGGGAATCCCTATGAACCTCATGAACTCATTGATCACCCCGAGCATGTCCTGTACTTCCTCTCTTGATTTCCCTATCAAGATGATATCATCACAGAAAAATCTGGCAAAGATGTTGGGCGGTGAATTCATCCAACGCCGATTTCTCGGTTTGCGACCTCTGCTGAGTTCCACGCCGACTGCGATGCCTGGGTCTCCACCCCGGTTCGAGCTTCCCAGCGAGAAGAATTCACGGACAAGCTCGACTTCGCCTTCTCCTATGGGGAAGAATTATCCAAGCTACTTTGTGCCCACGGCGGCTTTAAGCCCAAGGTTGGCATTACCCTTGATGGACCCGAAGCTGAATCCGATTTCGCTGTCCTCTTGGCCAACATGTCGCATGTCTTTGGCCCTGTGTCCCGCGACGAGTTTCTGAAGCTTCTGGATCTGGACAACGAGTACGACGTCTACCACCTGACCCTGAACGACGAGCTCATTTACGTCGTCCTCCCAACGGTTCTTCGCGGTACTGCCCTGACCCTCTACGAGGAGTCTTCCCTGGTGCACCCCCATGACGGCCGCTGCGCACTGCAACGGCTGCGTTTTCACGTTGAGGGCATTGGGGACCCCGACCCTCATTGGTTTTGGGTTCGCCTTCGCGCTGTCATTATCGACGAGACCGTTGAGCCCGCCCCCCAGCTTGCGGTTTTCCGTGTCCTCGCGGACAATCACCGCAAGCTCCACCCGTCCTACGCCGACCGCAACCTCGTCCAGGACCTGCATGCCGTCCTTCGTGCATCCGCCTCTGCCTCCCCCCACGGCACGCCCCTCTATCTGGCGGTGCTCCGTGAGTTGGGCATGGGCCACCCATTCACCTACGCCTCCCTCGCCCTTCGCCTCAGCAAAGTTTTCCGCGACGAGTTCCCGCTGGCGCGCCTGTCCGAGCCGGTGTCCGGTGGTGGTGGCTCAGCGGCTGGTGGTGGTGCCCGAAGCGGTGGTGGCGGGTCTATTGGCGGCTCCGTTTATTCCTTCGGCTCACGCCGTAGGGAGAAACCCGTCGGCGATTGGAAGCCCGTTAAGGGCGTCCGCTATCTTCAGTGGGAGGGCAAGGGTAACCCTTGCATCACTTGCTTCCGCCTTTGGGCGGTAACCGACGGACACTTGGGCACTGCGGGCGTTTGCCCTTACTCGTGCACTAAGGCATTTAACCCTGACCGTGTCCCTCTTGACGCTCCGCCCCCTCCCTCAATTCCGCCACCTTTGTCTGCGTGGCCTCCGTCCGCCGCTCCTGCCGCGCGTGCTCTGCAGGTGGACCCGGAGCCACAGGGCGGCGCCGCGCCGCAGAACCCAGCTGCCATGCACGTTCGTGCCCTCGTGCCCGCTCCCGCCTCGTCCGACATGAGCGAGCCCGTCATCGACCTCGATGCTGATGGGGGCTCCGACGCGGCGTGGGTGCCCGCCGCCATGGCGCTGTCTCGGTACATCGACGATGAGGACGACACCGACTGGCCTGCTTTCCGCTCTGGGTCCGTCTACATCCCGCCCAGGGAAGATATCTTATTTTGAGTTGGTACGGCCCCAAACCAAAATTTCCTTCGGCCCGCCTTCGGCCCGCCCGGTCCGGGCTAGATATCGGTTCGGCCCGCCTTCGGCCCTTCAGGTCATGATATTGAGATGGCTCCGCATGATTTTAAGGTTCGGCCCGATTTCGGCCCGGTCCATATTTCCCTCAAAATGTGTTTTTATCATATTCCCTTGTTTGCAGACATGCGCCCACATATGTTCGTTATGAGAAATACTAACCGTATAACAACGTTTGATAGCTCAAGATGTCGGGCTCGATGTCCTCTATAAGGATATCAAGATTACGGCTCGAATAGATAAGTAAGGCTCGAGATATGACCATACTGGTAAATGGCCCGCCAGTTTACAGACATGCCCCCACATATGTTCGTTATGAGAAATACTAACCGTATAACAACGTTTGATAGCTCAAGATGTCGGGCTCGATGTCCTCTATAAGGATATCACGATTCCCGCCCTCGGACCTCGGCAAATCGGCCGTGACCGATCACGGCATTGCACCACCGTCTGGTGGTGCACCCTGATTGCAACATCACACACGTGCCTAGCCACTAGCCTTGCATCTTGCTTCGGGCTGCAGCCCATGCGGGGTACCGCTGTAGATGGACATTGGGAGGCCCAACTGGGCCCGTAACAATTTGTATCGCTAGGGTTCAGGGTGTGTTTGCTTGCTGTGTCCTTTACCTGACACCTCACCTCTTCGCGGTGAGGTGGTGTCATGGAAGCAGTGACTTTTGCCCCCCCCTCTCCCAGGGAGGTCGGCAGCCTTGCTCTTGTGTCACCACTCGATCTGCGGTGTCAGGTTTTAGGCTCCCAGCTCTCAGCTCATAAAACACCTAAGTATTTTATTCGATGATCTTTTTGACTGCGAAACCCGTGTGCGTCACTGCACAGCTTTCTTTGCCTGCGTGCATATATACAGTATATTCACTATATATATATTTCACACTTTCTTTCAGAATACTCGGGGAGTGGCCACGATTCCAGGCAGAGAGGAGGAACGATGAAGCCGAGAGAAACCTGCAGTTGTTGGCATCGCAAAAAGCAAGCCTGGAGAGGAAATGCGCCCTGGAAGAGAAGCGCCATTATTTTAGCGGTGCGTGGCAGGGCTCTATATCGGTTTGGTTTTTCGGTATCGATACAATCCGATATCCGAAAAACGGTATCGATAATCGGTCCAATCGATAAATAATCGATTATTTGGGCATTTACATGTAATTTGTTATTAATTAAATATGGAACACCAAAACCTGCACAATCGATAGTTTAATATTGCAATCCGATAATCGGCGATAAATACGATATATCGATAGTATCGGTTATCGGAATTATCGATATATATATAGAGCCTTGGTGCGTGGGCCACCTACCAGTCAATGCACGGCCCTTGAGACGTGCGGTGTTGTTACTCACAGCGATCACTGTTTCTCCACAAAGTATGCTGGAATTGACACTACGACTAGTTCGTACAGTCTAGTGTCCGTTGTTTCACCGTCGGCAGCGGGTCCCCACTGCCTGTTCAGCTATTTCCAGCAGGTTATGGCCCCTCTCACGTTTGCGTGAACTGAATTTTAGCGTAGAATTTCATTTTTTTCCCGCCCTACCTTTTGGTTGAGTGTCTCCACGCGTTGCGGGGCGCTCGGATTGGATCCTACGCTTTTAATGGAAACGCTGCTTTCGGCTTTGGGAAATTAGACGAGGTGGACTCCTACGAGTTTGTTACGTTATGCAGTACGTTATTTCATTACTAGATCTCATTTTCTTTGATGGATTCGCAGCAGATTTCTTCGAGTGAGGAGCTTACAGCTCTTTTGGCGACTATTGATGCTAGTTTAGAGCGTGTCTCAGCTCTCAAGCGCTCCCAACTGTCGTCGTTATGTGCCTCTATGGCGCGAACTCTTTCGCATTTTCGGAGTTCGGAATTTTCGGCAGTTTCATCGGAAGGTTATTCGCCTATTTCTTTGCAGATTATCGTTTCAGAGACTGGCCCACAGGTTGGTGGTGCCCAGGACGATCTATCTAGAACCGTGGTTTCCGGGAATTTTGGTGCTACTTTTTCCGAGAAGGAAGTTGGCGATGGGGCGGCGATCTTGAGCGTTCGTTCAGGTCCTTCGCAAGTTTCCACCACTCGACCCTTGCCTAGTGCCACTAGGGCAAGCGACATGGTTCGGTAGGCCCCTCCTATTCGAACCGAAGTTCATTACATTCATGCGCCCCCTTCGACGCCTTCCTATGTGGGCTCTGGGCAGCGCGGATTTGAGGAGTCTGAGAGTAGTGAAGAGGAAGATGAATCGGACTATCCACTTGGGTATTACGACGATTCTGACGACGGCAGTTGTGAGGAAGAGGAGGAGCACAGTGGCCACTTGGCCGCATTTTTCGACCGAGCGATTGGAACAGGAATTCGAGTTGGGCACAGGTTCCCAACCAGATTTTTATGGCGGAGTTTTGGAGCCCCCACTTGGGGAGGAATTTTTACCGCAGAACGAGTTTCGTTAATGTGGGCGCAGTCTCTTTTATAGATGAGCCTGTTGTGGACGATGAGAACGACTACACCGCACAGGAGTGGGCTGCTTGGGAGGCAGGGGCCTACGATTCCGATGGAACTGGTGGTGCTGGTTCTTATGATGAAGAATCTTACTATGGGGAAGATGCTGATTACGATTCTGGTGATGGCTACTATTAGTTTTCTAAACAGACAGACGGTGTTCCCATTACCATTCTCCACCACTTGCTGTAGTTTTGGGCAGAAGAATGTTGCTGCAATTCTCACCACTAGCGGGCAGCTTTATCAATCAAGACGAACATTTCATGGCAGGAGACCTTTACAGTTCGCAGCGAAGTTAAAGCTAAACCGACAGGTAGAATTTTTTTTAGCATTCTCCATCACATGCCGACAAGCGAGATTTGTGGAGAGCACCCACCACTAGCTGGCAGAGCATTAATTTTAGCAGACCGGAATTGGTCCTAGCAGTTTCCTAGGCTTAGCAAGTATTTATTATGCTAGCCTGACTTTCATCATGCCACCTGTGACTTTGCTAGCTGACTAGAGTTAACATTTCTTTACATTCTCAGTAAACTCTAGTAGCTAGGGTGGTGAGTGTCACTAGCTGGCCCACCTCGGATGAGGTGGTGTGCTGGAATTGGCACTACGACTAGTGCGTACAATCTAGTGTCATTCCCGTATGTCATCTTCGGTGGTCAGCCTGTGTCACTCATCTCGGGTATATATCGTTTGTATATCCGAGTTTAGTGATCCGTTGTTTCACCGTCGGCAGCGGGTCCCCACTGCCTGTTCAACTGTTTCCAGCACAATATGCTAGAATTGGGCGACACTGAAAATGGTCTCCGCAGAGTCAGCACAATCTAACGATCGAAATTGTGCCGATTCTGTGGGAGCATGTTCATGCACGATTGCGATCGTTAGATTATGTTGACTCTGCGGAGGCCATGTTCAATGTTTTCCGATTCGATCATATCACATGGCAGACGTCCTCCCCTTCATGATTGGTTGCCGTGAACTCGATGAGGTGTGCTCGGCTTGCAGGTGAACCACGCGCTGAAGGATGCGCTGCGGGAGTTCTCCGTGCTGAAGTTAGCAGCGCTCGAAGGATGGCAGAGCCCCGCCCGGAGCCAAAAGATTCCCCTGGCGCGTGCGGTGTGCCTGCCGTCGCGGCGCCCAACTGAGCGCGGCGGTATCGTGCCGTATGCCCGCCACCTAACCTGCCTGATTGAACAAATTTGCATTGGGCTGCCATACCCTGCGCAAGGCAAGGTGATTGGGAAGGGGAAGGGGAGGCGCCGGTAGGTTCATATTCATGAGGCATATCTGACAGAGGTATGTTTGAGCACCTCCTATTTTCTCACCTCTGCTTGCCCTGCTAGTCTCTGCATATCTGACAGAGGTATGTTCGAGCACCTCCTGTTTTCCCACCTCTGCTTGCCCTGCTAGTCTCTGCATATCTGACAGAGGTATGTTCGAGCACCTCCTGTTTTCCCACCCCTGCTTGCCCTCCGATGTGCGTACTAATTTGTCAATGTTATCTGTAGAAACATTAGCTGTCATTTCGGAATGTTTTTTACTTGTGTGTTTCGAAATAATTCATATTGTAATTTTGTGATGTTTTTTCTTTATAAAGTTTTGTGACACAATGCACCCGCGAGTCATTTTTTTACGTAGTTGCGACAAAATAGTCTGCGACAAAATAAACCCCATCGTGCGACAAAAATGACCCGCTACCAGTTCGATGTCGTATACGCGACGTACGCTCTCTCTCTCTCTCTCTCAATTTCCACACATCGAACCCACCAAGTCCGCCCAATATGTCGCTCCGCTATACCGGTACCGTGTCGTTCAGCATGCTATACGATTTAAGAAGGCGGCCATCTCGACTGCTCATCTGCCGTTGGTGCGGAAGGCGAAGGCGGAGATCTGGCAACTTTTGAACATATGGGTTCCCACTTCCCAGAGTACCGGTCAAGGGTGCCATCCCCATTGTGCGATGATATCGCTACATACGTTTACATACATGTGGTCAGGTGTTGTTGCCGCTTTTGATTTTCGTTATATTTGCCATGGCCGTACCACGACCGACGGATGCAATGATACTTCTCGCATATGAAGAGACCTCGGATCTTCCGCAGTAAGCTTGCTTGTTTGTAGACAAAGTGACAAACGCGGATGGCCGATTTTGCTTGATATACTTTGACGTTTATTGAGACTCAACCTAGGGTCGATTTTATTGTAATAATGGTAATCGTATCGACATATAGCCATTGTGTCTATGCATGTCAAATGTGTTTCAATCTTTCTGTGGTGCACATCAAATGTTGCTCCGATCATCTGCCGGTATTAAATGAATGTCATGAAGGAGACTAGCAGTCATGGTTCCGGCTCGTGCAAAATTTGCATAATTATAGAATATCGTCTTGATATGCTGATAGACAGTAACTATCTATCATAATTCTGCAGAGTAAATCAAACGCCGATAACCTAGTATACACACATAGCTCACTGATGCCGTAGAACCGAGCCACGCGCCGTGTACGTGACGTGAGACGCGCAGCACATCAGAGAACATATGACGGTGGCTACATAGGTACGGTCTTACCCGGGGAGGCTGCAAGTGCTGTCATGCGACTCTATTTCTTCTGGACAATCATTTCATTACCTTGTGCTCTGCTTCAGAGACGTTTTTCCAATGTGGCGCCGCCTCTTGTTCGAAAAGGGCCGGTAGTATCTCCGCGAGGCACCTGAATTCCTCGCTTGCATGGCGAAACACTTGCAAGCCCATCGATAATGGCAGCAGAAGGGACTTCACGAAGGCGAATTGAGACACCATATTAACGAGAAACGCAGGTGGTAAGCCACAGTCCAACTTCCGTGCACCCTTGCCCACCCAGAAGCGAGAGCGAAGCTCCAGGCCGCTCCCGTCCGGCAATTCACGGGCGATATGGATCATGTGCCCAGCAGCGGCATGCCCAAGCGAGCGATCGTTCGCGGTGTGCGGGCGCGCCGTGACTATAAACTGCACGCCGGCTGCAGCGCACGTGGATGCAGTGAAACCGTACTCTGAGGGGCAGCGGAAGTCAATGTGCAGGTCTTCCACCGGATGCCCGAAGGCCTTCCCCAGGTGCTCGGTCACGATGTGGGAATTGTTCACCTGTTCCAAACTTCACACCGCGTCAAGCGAGATATCCAAACCTTCGACCTTTGACCTGAAAACACGGGTTAAGCAAAATGAACAGAAAGAGCGCAAGCGGCTTCTTCTAGCGCAGCTCACCTGCGCGACTGATACACGAGTGCCGAATCCCACTCGGGGAGCGAGAAGAAAGTGTACAGAATTGATGGCTTGCTTTCTATGGAACGTGTTGTGCTACACTCCAAGCTATCTCGGCTTTTAATTATCGTGACAGAGTAACAGACGTGGTATGTACCTCGTGGAAAGCCTTACGCTCTTGCACCGGGGATGCGGTATATTCCTCGTTCCATGTGCACCACACGTGGTCATCCGGGTGCCACAAACGGTACTTGTAGCTGGCATCGCAATACGTGAACCACCACTGCAGCATGCGACCAGTGCACGCAGGGAAGTGTGTAAGCGTTGCCACGAACAGGCTACCATCAGAAGTATCCCGGCAGAAGCCGTTTTCCAGGGGAAGGTAACCAGGGAGAAGAAGGTCCGTGATGCGCTCAACGGGCAGCACGTCGGTGGGGTTGCTCGCCTCCGGAACCTCCAGGCCGCCTTCCTCCCGAAGCCGATGCAGGACTCTCAGGCTGCGTGCGTGTAGCGAAGCATAGCTTGGGATTGCCGCGACTCCCTGTGTCGAGGGGGGAGCGTCTAGCTCGCGTGGGTTGGCTTGGGAAGCGTATTTTACATAGTTGTCAAGGTCTAGCGTATTGCCATCGACACGCCACAAGGGCGGAATCTCTTCGCGAGCAGCCGTGGAAGACTTTGATGCGGGATAGTTCATACTAACCCTGCAATGGAAACGTTTTCCTGGGAGAATTTCTGGAAGTAAGTGTCACTTGGCGCTTCCGTAGAATAAGTTGATAAAACCTTTCTAGAAAGCACTTTTGAAACTGTCAAAATTTGGAAGGTCGAATCCTCCCTTTAGCGTCAAATAGCAGCCTGGCGCTACAACAGGAACGGTAGGCCTGGCGGTGATATGTGGTCTTCCTTGGGAAGAATAGAATTATCTTCGACTGGGCAAGCTTTGTAACTAAACGGCGCATAGCCTAAAATAGCTTTTCATCAGCAAGCTGCCGCCTGCGGGGGTTCAAGGAAGCTATAAGTTACTCTGCGCTGTACGAACACGTAGAAACTTTGTGTTCATATGCGTGCAACCCACGTGTAGAAGAAAACCCTTTCCCTCCTGCATCCCTTTCGAGAACCACCTGCAACTACGTTGCCGGAATAAGGTAAGTGCATAGTTTAAGTTTACCTACTTACGTGCATAGTTTCTGAGTACAAAATGTTTATGTTGGATGAGTATGGCAAGCAAGTACGATCTCCGTATGGCTAGAAGCAAGATGTCTAGTATACGAAGTAACTCTCTGTCGCCCTGTAAAAGTGTTTTCGCAATACTGGCACTTGATGATTTCTTCCGGTCGGTCTATTCCTAAGCTTTTCATCATACTTCTCTTGGCTGCTATGTCCTCTGGTGAGTACCTGTAACTGCGATGCCCGTGCGCAGCAGCCTTGGCCGCTCTGACCTCCTTGTCGTCCCCAGGTAAGATTTCAAGGCTCTTCTCCCCGTGCGCAGCAGCCTTGGCCGCTCTGACCTCCTTGTCGTCCCCAGGTGAGATGTACGTTACGTTACTGGGAACGGCGAACTGAGACGGTTACGTTTGGGACCCTTCTTTTCAAGCGAACCCAAGCCCTAAGGACAGACCCCACGACAGGCGAGGCGAGGGGGGCGAAAGGTATCATGAATCGTGGATCGAGTCAATCATGAATCGAAACGCCGTTGTGATTGGTGCATGTATGACTTGGACATCTTCACGACAGCGACATCACGACTTCACGAGTCCCCGGCAGAGCTCATTTGCACCCGTGTACTGGGAGTAACGCTTTTCGTCTGAAAGGACTTCAACCTCGCCAAGGAGTACCAAGATGAAGCTAGGCATGTATTTTGTGAGAATATGTTGGGAGAAGAGCTTAGCGCGTACCTCTGTTGATCCACTTGTTGCACGTGTCAGCACTGCTGCTGTTTACAATGCGCCCGTCAACATCTACCTGTCTCCTGATCACACTCCCTTTGCTTTTGGACTGGGTTCGGTGTTCCTCAACGAGTTCTTACGAGAAATCGCATGGAAAATACTTCGATTCAGGCACAGTAACATAATCTTTTCCCTAACACTGCAGAATTTTCTATCTCCGACATCCTCCTTTCAGGTGTTGACGTTAATTCAAGTCAACGAGCACGAGTGACTGTTAAATCGAAGAGCCTCTCCAGATTCCTGAATGATATCGTCCTAGTTTTGAGGAAAGAATTTTTAGTGCACATACAAAGTTGAGTGTGATGCCGGCCCGTCTTTCGTGTTGAGAATATGAGAACCTGCAACGTCTACCTATAATGATTGCGTGTTTCAAGGTCTTTGCAGGCGCGGAGCAGCCTATAAATTCCACAAGTGACCGTCGTTATGGCGCGCAAGAACCTGGAGAGTATGAGCCTGATCGAGTTGCGTTTTGGCGCGAGCTTCACCATCAACGCGGTGAGATGCTGAATCAACTAGTTGAGCACGACGTCGACATAGATGAATGGAATAGTAAACGCAGGAAATTTTGCATTACCCAAAACAAGTTGAAAGAGGAGCATTTTCCGCAGCTGGTAAGCTTTCTGCCAAATTGACAACACACTGGTATCTTAGTTGTAACTCAAGCTTTCGCCACGAACTGCATTTTCCAACATTTTACCAGCGCTTTATATTCATTCCTACTGAGAGGCCGATGTTTGTTTTGCTTTGGCGCGTATATGGTGTGCCAGTATGTAGTCGACTCAGATGTGCCACCCGGTGAACCTTCGAATGGGGCTGCTTTTAATGCTGAGACAATGCGGAGGCACTTCAAGCAGTTCCGCGCCATGCTGGCTGAATATTACGAGCTACGGACTGAATTTGATATAGACAGTCCGAGGATTGTATTGAACGAGAAGATGAGGCCGAGAGAGAGTGACCCGGAATATGGCGACTTGTTAAAATCTATCGCTGCTCGCTTCCTGCGGAAGATCGTCCACGGAAGGTCTGTCGTGGTGGCCGTTTTGGGGACCTCGGTGATCTCAGGGCAAGATAACTGTTTTGAGACGGCATATCCCCCGATGCTCGCGCGCGCTTTTGAACCCTTTTTTAAGGCGATGGGTTCCTCATGGGAAACACGCGGCGCAGGTCCAGGCCTTCCGCTACTGCCCCTTATTCCGTGCCTTATGCTCAATATCAGACCCACCCAGCGCCATCGTGGTGTTGCGCCTCCAAGCCATTGCTAGGCACCCACCAAAACCTTGCTAACGAAGACTGTGGCTTGGTCGCATCGCGTATGTGCTTTCTCGCATTGGTGTTACCGTACAAATATCCGTTTTGTAATCTCGAACATATTCTATCCGATGGTGCAGGCCAAAATGGCGATGGACCTAATAAGATAGACGAAATCATGTGCGCGAAGGACATAGTAGGAGACGACGTGGACATCCTGCAGACTGGCTATATGATGACTGAAGTTCCACCGGCAAAAGATTATGAAGCGTTCCTTCGCAGGTGCATTCTGCGTTTCATGATATATGTACCGTGTGTGTGGTGGAATTTACTGCGGAAATGCCTTCAAATTTTCTCCTGAAGTTCTTAAGTGCTTCCGACGAGAGCAAAACGCCTATTTGACCGACATGGCATCTTCAATATTCGTAAAGTTGGTTTCTTTATATCTTTCTTTCTGTCTTTGATATCATATCACTCAGCGTTTGTATATCATCTGTAAGGCTATGGTGCTTCGTCTGAGTGTATGAGATACTCGCACTCTTCCCATATCTTGTCGTACGAGATACAAGCTGAGCCAATAGCACGGCGTTGACGGCAGATCGTTGTCCGAAGGCATGCTGGTTCACTCCATAGATGGCCTAGGATTTATGCATGGAGAAGAAAAGAAGGCATTGGCCAACGAGTACTACAAGGTGCGCATCTTGAATACAAGCTCCAGGAGCTCAATGCCTCTGCAAGGGTGGATTGCAGAGTTCAGGAGTGCGAATATTTTTTTGCCCCGCAGAGTGGCCCATTCATCATAACCGGCGCCTTCTGCTTGAGGTATTTTGTCGTGCACATACGCAGACCAATTAAAGTGTAGGTGCAACAACGCATATGCTCCTGTTCTCTGGAAATAATGTTGAATCGAAGTGTCAAAGATGGTCACTGATCAATTTCTGACGATTTCTAATTACTGTGGGAAACGTACCTGAAAGCTAGCTGTTTAGCAGCCGTCATCTCTATCAGACATTCACGCAATCCCGGCGGACTCAGATGATGGAAGTTTGCATTATTAGTAACTCAAATATCGCCTGGACGTGGTTGCTGACGAGCAATAATACTTATATTCCCTCATCTGCATGAAATGGATATTTCCTCCTCGACGATGGATGGATAACCCAGTGAGCTTCTCAGCAAATATCGCCTACCGTCACTTATCATCTGAATACCCTAAAACACAAATGTCTTCAAGCATGATTGTGGCGGTGCACTTATCTCCAACCTTTTCAGCGTCGATCAAGCCGTGTTCGCATTTTGGAAGTCATGATCCAACAGCTGCAAGTGCTAAGAAGCTCTCATATAAAGTTTCGGATGTATGCAGCTGGGTGTCTTGGAGATCGGAGAAGATCACCGTGACTATATATGCTTACCGGAGCATCAAAATCCTCCGTTGTTGCCCTGGTGGCCACGATCCCAATGGCCCAACGGTGGTCATAATCACGGGGGACGTGTAGGAGATGGACGTTGCCACATGACAGCTCGGGAGGGCGAGACAGGAACACTAATGCAGGTAACCCTTGCATTGTTCTCATGAACGCAGAATGTCTATTTTGCATGGGCTAGTTGGACCATTTAGTTGTCTGCTCTGATTTCGGAGAGCTCACAGTAGGAATAATGCGTAGGAATAACACCAAACCAGGGCATTGCCGCCCGTTGACTGTGATCATTAATTTTTTTCTGCGTGCATGTCCTCGGCGACTGCCCCCCTCACTGGACCCTCACAGCCAACTGGGCATGGTGCATGAGTTGCTATGTGGGGATGCCCTACTACACGCAGAACTGGCACCCTGGCCCTCTGGGCTTCCAGATCATGATGGATAAGTTTCTGTATGTCTATGCGGATGCTATGGTTTTGGCGATGGATCGCATCATCTCTGAAGGTTTTCGCAGCCTGAAGGTGAGATTTCGCCAAGCTCCAGCAAACTTCTCATCCTCAGCTCCGCGTCCCACTCCTCATCCGGGGTTTGTCGGCACTTCGGGGTTTGGGTGGCGTGCACCTGGATCTACTGTGCTCTGCCATCATTGACCTTGGTCATCATTGCAACGCCCGTGACGCATATGGCCAATTTGATGCCCGTGATGACTGTTGGTAGCATGCTGAATATCTACGATTCGCGCAATCAGCAATGCTGACAATGGTAGCCAGTAATATCCTTACTTGCTCCTCCTGTCCTCATAATGTGGCATACGTTGCGCGGCCTGTGGGGCCTGACCATAACCTTCCTGTATTAGTGTCAGCAATGTCCGCGGCAAATTGTGCACATTTCCCGCAGCACACGTCGATGTCGGGGCCCCTTGTACTTCTCTATGATCTTCACTATACGGCGCACAAGCCGCCAAGTCAGCACTGGGTTGCATCTGGCATCTGTGCGAGGCCCGAATACAAATAGTGATGCAATAAATCAGATGGGGAGAACAATCCGCAATTAGATGATTGCGCTTCAAACGCAGACCTCCTGCAAGATCTCCTGAGAAGCAGTCCCACATGCAGTTTCGCCACTCTCAACCAGACGAAAACTCACGGATGACTATTGCCCGAATGCACGCACCTGCCTTAGTTTCCTTACTAAGCTGAGACCGTGTTGGCTTCACATTGCTGTACGAGTAGCTTCACATGCTCGGCGCGGCATGATCACATTTCTCTTTGCGGAGTTGCGATGCCAGGTGCAGTACCCTGTTGATAAAGCACTCGAAGTCAAGCTGCCCGCCGTCATGACCTGCGGCGGCTCCACGCATCACGAGGCGCATGCACTATGCCGGGGAAAGGCAGACAACGGCTGGCGGGATGGTCCCTTCTGTGCGAAGGGCTTTGCCCCCTCATGGGGACCGGCATCCAATCTGACGGACTGGATGGTTCCCCAGAGTGTCCCTGAGAACCCATACACGGTACAGTGGTGCTTGCGCACGGCTGCTTCGGAGAGGCTCTGGGTCCTTATCATGCACGCCAGCGATGCGATTGGTTCACCGGAGTTGCAGTGTTCCCTCGACGAGTTTACCCACGTTGTGACACTCGCGGGAGTTGCAGTGTTCCCTCGACGATTTTGCCCACGTTGTGACACTCGCGGGCGTTGCAGTGTTCCCTCGACGAGTTTGCCCACGTTGTGACACTCGCGGGAGTTGCAGTGTTCCCTCGACGATTTTGCCCACGTTGTGACACTCGCGGGCGTTGCAGTGTTCCCTCGACGAGTTTGCCCACGTTGTGACACTCACGGATCTGATGATAATGCATGCAGGAGTATCCCGGCGATTGGACTTGGACGGAAATTAAACGACGTTCTGGAACTGGCGTGGCGGGGGAGTTCTTAGACCGTCCGAAGTGCCATGAGCATCCCGACGTTTTCCACGCCTACCGAGGTGTTGCCATTTGCCTGGACCGCCCTGCGGATCCTGATGAGCAGCAGGCAGATGCAACCACTTGCCATTTGCCTGGACCGCCCTGCGGATCCTGATGAGCAGCAGGCAGATGCAACCACTTGCCATTTGCCTGGACCGCCCTGCGGATCCTGATGAGCAGCAGGCAGATGCAACCACTTGCCATTTGCCTGGACCGCCCTGCGGATCCTGATGAGCAGCAGGCAGATGCAACCACTTGCCAGTTAGCATGCGGCCACCGGATACTCCAAGTCGTGCATTAAGTGGTGAGAGCATGGTGTGGAGAGAGGCCGTCATCCTGTGCCGTGGCATATGATGCTCACTATTGATTGCCTGCTGATGTGTGCCTCTTGCTGCGGCGCACTCGTGCTGATGAAGGTGGTGATGCACGTGGGCCCACCAGAGCGGGCACACCCGAAACCTTACACCCTCGTATTAATGCGGCCCTGTGCACTCATTTTCTGTTAGAATGACACGAAGGCCCTATGAGACTTTGTGCTGTCAACATTCATTACCCAAAGACCGGCAATTGAGCGTCGTGCATTTACCACCAATCAGAATGCGATGTTTCTTTCTAATTCTCTTGTCTGAAAATCTGTTGTGACATTAAGGACTCAGAGAGTGTGCACTTTCGACGCGGTCATCTTTCAGGTGATAGCACACGCGGTTGGATAACCTTCAAGCTGCCTCAAATGCTGCAAGGGAGCATCCAGGTAATTGCGTTGATATTCAGTATATATTGCAGGATATCCATATCATTTCACTTCAAGCTCGCATATACCAAAGCCAATCTTCAGTAATTATAATTGTGTTATTGGACACTATTATAACACATCACTATATTGAATTACTGCATTTCCATAATTTAGAACTGCGTATTTGTCAATTGCCGATATTCGATAAATCGAGTGATCAAAGCGTCGTTAACATCGACCCAAGAGTTCAGATTTCCGGAGAACCAAACCCGTGAACGGGGGTTTCTGAGATTTAGCATGGGTGAGAGATCTTTTATAACGCAATGCCTACCTCAATGCCAATGCACAGTGAGTGGGCTTGGTCATGTAATGTACGTATGGATTCTTTGCAATTCTGCTAACGATCCGTGGAATTCATAATTCACATAATCCAACTTCAGCTCCATTCCCACCGTAGTCAAGTTCGATGTGTAATCGCTGGCAACCTCTACGCGGGCAATGATCACTAAATATGCATACATCCGGTTGCATTGTCTTGCGCTACGACTAATACTGCGCTTTGCACAACTTTGCTTGGGCAGTTGTGCACAGGCACCAGGCACGGAAACATGGTCAAGATATTCGAGAACGCAAATCCCAAGATACTTTTGAATGGAAAAGAACTGAATAAGGCTAGCTACAACCTTTCGGAATGGCCGAATACACCGCACGATGGTTGCATCGGTTTTATCGTAGACAAAAACGACTTACAAGAAATATCATATATTGGAATCTCGATCACTTCCCCACACGCCGCCATGGATATCGGGTGGATTATAGTGAGTTAAACGTGATTGCAACAGGTTATATGCAACAAGGGGGCCTTTGGCCTCTTAAAGTAGTGAGATTACACAAAATAAGATTCTACAATGTTGTCGAAGTTCCAAATTTTGGGAAGTTATTTTGCCCATAATTATATACGACCACTCCCGCACGTAAACAATCGTTTCGTTTAGTACGCGTGTCATTCTGCATAAAGCATTTTCTCTCGACGGTGCAAGGCTCATCTGGTTGTCATCGACTACCACCTAAATCAGATAAAACTCCCTTTGTGTCGAATGCACTTGATGATAGCGTAATGTAGCCTGCCGGTATGCATCTTCTTCATCAATTTACGATAGACCCTCTCGGACGAGTTCCCATATTTTAGATATCAACTAAGGCTCGCCACAACGCAGGTTCCAATGCCGAGCAGCAGATAGTACAGTCGAACGAGTGAGACGTCACTCGCATACACGACGCTTTTCCCAGTGTGATCAGTGCTCTTTCAACTTTCTTTTGCTAATTGCTACCATTCATAATGGCACACACTACTGTTATTCCGCGATCGTTTAGATCCATCGGTCAGCACACCCCCCTCGGTTCCCGTACATCATGTATTTGACTGCGCTCCCTTCGTGTTCCCGGTACTTGACAATAGCACACATATATGTACTGGTACTTACCAGCAGTATTTTCCTGTCTTCCCGGTTTTGCAATTAAGGTGCATGTATCTCTAGCTGATGGAGTTGCCACCGTGATGTGTCACGACTCCGAAGTAGTCACCTGATGACTCTCGCTGTCACCGGTATATTCAGATTCCCTAAACCCGGACGTAGCGGTTTGTACTCGGTCGTTTCGTACATACCTCATCATTATCTCAGTAGACTGTACTCACCCACAGTGCATGTGCTCTAAACATCTCCCTGTAAGTAACAAAACGTGTCTGCACGTCCAAGCATTATCTAAGTATTACTAGTTCCAAGCATTATCTAAGTATTATTACCATTGCCAGTAGTTGGCGTCACTTACCTGTTCGTCTCGGTACACGCCCGTATCCACCGGTAGATGCATGTAAGCGCATGTGCGCCTTGGTGCTCCCTGTAGATACCAGTATTCCCCAGTACGTCCATGCATATCCTTATTGTAGATGGCAGTATCGTCCCCGGTATGTCCCTGCATATTCATGCGTGCAGGTGTCAATATTCTCCGGGACGTCATAGCGCCTGAAAGCAAGGGGAATCGAAGACCAAGCGAAGACCAAGCGACGAGCAAGCGAAGCGCAGACCAAGCGAAGCGAGGACCAAGCGAAGCAAAGACCAAGCGACGAGCAAGCGAAGCGAGACCAAGCGACGAGCAGGCGACGAGCAAGCGAAGCGAAAACCAAGCGAAGACCAAGCGACGAGCAGGCGACGATCAAGCGAAGCGAAGACCAAGCGAAGACCAGGCGACGAGCAAGCGAAGCGAAGACCAAGCGAAAACCAAGCGAAGACCAAGCGAAGACCAAGCGAAGACTAAGCGAAGACTAAGAAAGAAAGCAAGAAACCATCAAGAAAGCAGGAAATAAGGCAAGAAAGCGAGCAAGCAAGGGAAAAAAAAGTTCCCGGGGCTACTATGGGATTCCTTCTGCATCAGCGTTTAGTTAAGTCGGAGAGCATCAAAAAATTCGGATGCGATCGACAACGCGCGCCCAGTCACTAGCAGTGGACAGTGGCACCCAAATCGGGCGCCCCCGACAATCTGACAAAAAACCCACGTTTGGTAGGGGGGACTGTCAATAAAATGTATGATGATGTATATAGGGCGATGTTTTTGTCCTAGCCCCCTCACCCCCTCGCTCCGTCCCTCCCAAGGGTTTCGCGGTATCGAACAGTTTCGTATCGATCATTATCCACTCGAGCTGAACATGCACATTTGCATATTTCCTGGAGACGGGTGAACCCCGCGATGACGAGACACGACTCGATTTCCGATGTTCCACCTGGTGCGCCGAACCTGCTGTTTTATTATGCAATTATAGAAGCGTATTGTATTCTTCCTGGGATGTCAGCAGATCAGATAGATCGCACATATATCTAGCTATATCGGTGCCACTGTACACTAGTGTATTTTGATTGCGACAACTGACTGTTGCTGATCCATCAACCGTAGCTACCGCCGAGTTGACAGTTACCACCACGCACACGAATAAGGCAATGCTCGCCACGAATAGCATTGTTTCGGCATGTTTGTCAGGCGCAACTAGCCCAACACCGTCGCCTATCATCGTTACGCGCAGCGGTCGTGGCACAATCAACAAGCTTTATGCTGCGCCCGAAAGGGCGTGCATGAGCACCGCGCGACAAGTAAAGGTGAGCGCACGGCTCATATCAGCGACATGCATAACTACGTGCGCGTTGTTTGTCAGTTTAACAGGCATGCGTCGACCAATTCGTCCTCGTGCGCCGCGTGTCTGCACGCGTGCGTGCGGGTAGATAGGTGTTGCGCACCGTGCATGATCACGCGAATGTACGCACCGTTATTATACTTCAGCATGCAAAATATATTGCAAGCAGTGCATCATATATCCATTTATCAGCTCAAGTCGTATAGCCTACGCGTTCTACTAATCCAAATACTGCCACGAGCCATATATATTCCGGGTAATATGACGGTCGGGCGCAGCAGCGGCTAAACCGTAAACATGGGATAGCAGGCACATCACTATGCGATAGATTCCTGGCAGTACCGATTATGCAGCATACAACTATCGATGGTGTATTATAACCAGTATGCGGAATACTATTTTGTCGATGTAGGAACTTGCGTGACGTATAATGAATCGACGGGCACCACCCAATACTATATCAGTAAAAATAAACCTGTCGAAGTTGCCGCTGCATTTGTTCGTTACGTATTTGCATGCTGGGTATATACTGCTATGCGTATCCACATTGATACGTCTTTGTATACCAACCCGGACGTGCGTATACATATTTCGCATCGATATCAAACTCTGGATCAACGAGGTTACATCAGTCGTAACGATTACAAACTAGTATTTCGCAGTTTCATTACGACGAGCGTCCGAACCGCGCACGCCATTCCGAAGATTAAGAGGCTCAGACGAGGATACTTTAAAATGGAATGTTATATAGCAACTACAAGCGAGTCGGATCCATTGCGGCTCCGATTGCTTGCATATGGATGCACTGCGAGAATGTGTGGGTGTCGGTGTCCGTCGGGGTGCGTGTGCGTGTGTGTGTGCGCGCGTTGGTGATGTGTTTGGGTGTCGGTATGTGGCGATGTGTACCCGTGTGTATCATGTCGCGACAGCTTACCAAAGCAGTGATCGTCCATGGACCCTATCCAAACGAGACAACGCCTCAAGAAGAGTCAAAGTGCGACATTGTATACCCGCGCCGCGGAGCGATCGTGTCAGCTGTCGTTGTCGGGATGGCTGGACTTCTTGCCCCTCGCCGCGCGGAAGCATCGGCGATATGTGCTGCAAATCCTACCGGTATGGGATTTATTTGTCTGTCATCTTATTCGTGATATTTTTTATAATGCACGCGAAACCTTCATGCTTGAACCACACATAGTTGCCGGACGACCTCATTGGTCACTACAAATGAAGTACACCTATACTGTAGACATACACCTACACGGTGTGCTGTTACTGCAACATCAATTACAGCAATTGGTTGGCCGATCAACGTTACACTTAATTCTCATTTTCGCTATTCTATATCTATAACTGACTATACAATAATCACTCACCTTTAAGAAGACAGGAAATTCACGCCAGCGTATTTTTATATAGAGTTATTAAACATGGGTGCGATGTATTAAATATGACGGAGTTCGAAAAAACGCTGGCTGTTTCCTTAACGTCGAGTTTCCGTGACGGTAAGTGATTACTGTATACTGCAATAATGATTTCTCGCTCGGTCGATGATTTATGTTCCATCAGCTACTCCTTAGTTTAGCTGAGCATACATGTGCGCACATGCGGAGCTTTCTTATATGAACTATATTATTCTGGGAGCAAATTTTGATTGTTTCCGGAACAATTAACTTTTGATTTTCCCCGTAACAATGAATTTTGGCTACGGGAAAGCATATGTAGGGTTTAGTGTTAGGTTTTTAGGGTGCCTGGCTACTGGATAAACCCCATAAACTCTCACTAAACCCTAAATATGTGTGTCCGTAGCCAAAATTCATTGTTACGGGGAAAATCAAAAGTTAATTGTTCCGGAAACAATCAAAATTTGCTCCCGGAAAAATTAAAACCTTTTCTTATATGTGCTCAAAACATTGACGGGATGGCTGCTTGGATTGCATTTTGATATGCTGCCACGCTGGCACGCCACAGCCTTGGAAATCCGTAATATAATAGCAAATTGCCCAATCAAGCCACCTGAATGCTCGCTCAAATAAGACCTGCATTCGTCATGCAAAGTTTATATGGAAATGATGACATGGAAAGTACAAAAAAATAAAACCTCTACATATTTTGTTCAGCAAAACAATAATCAAGGGACTACAGTCCTAGGGGGCTGCAGTATGTGATCAAATTATATTTACAGTATTCAATATACATTAGTTGACGCCACTCGGTACACCTATTCTCGTTGATTGTTCCGTGATGTAAAGGAAGGGTGATCTCCAACACTTTTAATAACTTGTTGCATTTACCCACGTCTCATATTTACATCATTTATAGACAATAATCGGTCAATTAATTGGAGCACTGTTATAGATTCACAAAGCCTGGCCATATAATATCAGTGATGCTATCTGTGATACCTTCGGACAGCATTTATTTCTATACCAAACATGCACACTAACACCGATGATGTGATGTGATCTTTGTTACATACTAGACTAGTCGATCTTAAAATCTCCATTAGGCCAACATGAAATGCGGGCCGGGAAATCGGGGAAATTGATAATGACCGATATGTTGAACAAATCAATGTTGTCACGACTCGTGACGCCGCGTGACCTCGTGAGCCAGGTTGACGATGTCAATTCGTTTATGCTGACACTATCCATATTTGCAACACGATCAACGTTGACGAATCGTTTTTAAATGATGAGACGTAGGCAGTGGGTGCAGTGCAGAATAATTTCGGGGGTTTTCCGATTTCCTTTATTTACTCGTCTAAGTGACAAATTACGCGGCATTCCGTGACACGCACGCCACGTACTTATACACAATAATCACACACATAGCTTTGATTGACTACGTATTCAAGTATTTAATTATCCAAGTAAGTAAGTAAGTAAGTATAAGTAAGTAAGTAAGTATGTACTTTGCACAGATATGTCCTTATATAAAGAGCAAAGGTCGGAGTGCGCAAACCATCTCGCACAGGATATTTATCACAATATGGTCTGATAAAACTCAGAAATATGGGCATAAGCTACATCAATAAGTTACGTTAACTCAAGCCGTAAACAGCCGAGTGGACAATAATCACCGTTTAGTGTGCAAAGAATGATCAAAGTATAATACATACTTCGGTCGAAATGTGTGTGTGTGTGTGTGTTGATTTGCAGTTCCATTCCGATACTATGATCAATATGCGACTAACAAAATAATTGATGCATCATAACATGGTACACACACACGCACACACACACATACATTGTAGTCGGGCATTGTCATTCACGGGGGCACATTTGCCGGGATTTTTTGGGTTTTTGATGCAGCCAAAATTTGTTTGGAGGAGGCAAAGGAGCGCAAACGGCGTCTTGATGAACAGAAGTCGGGCGGGAAAAAAACTTAAAACCATGTTTCTCCAAACTTGTTATAGGCAGATCCACGTTTGTATACACACGGGAGCCTCTATATGTGTGGGAATAAGAATACGTGCGAAGTGTGGTCGCGTTTTACAAAATCATCGACTTCGCGGGATATACTTTCCCAGCAGTTATTTTAGGCAGCATGTATCTGAATCCTGCAATGATACCTTCACAGCTTGAAAATGAAAATTACATGGTAAAAATAATGATGACAAACAAACCAAGCAAGCATAACTAGCTTGCTTCAACAGGTGTTTCAACAATAAATACTGGAATAATATGACGAAGGACACGCTGTAATCAATATGAATGTATGTGTCACTGTATACTTCATACTCTGGTATACCACTTTGATTATGTGTATGCAGTAACACGCAGGGTAGTAGAATTACAAAGGCCGATCATGGGAGACCATGCAGCCGAGATCATGGGATCTACCAATGCAACAATATCATTTCAATTCACATCAAAATCTCGTACAGTCAAGAATTTGACCAGCATATATTATAATTTCTTTTTTTACCCGTCCCAATTGGGGGCTGAGTAAGCTATTGCTACCTAGATTTATTTGTATGTAGTATATGCATGTTTAATGTGTAAGCAAGTTACTTAGTGGTAAGCATAATAATATATTAGCACACTCATGTTTCACCTGCAGGTGTTAAACACTTCATGATGAATGAGCTGACACGCGTATATATAACCATGCTGACATGTTTTGCTGTATGTCTCTACTCAATGCCACAAATAATCTTATGAGTCGGCAGAGATCGAAGAGATCGGGCAGCTGAGACGGCAGCCCATGCCGTTCAACAACAAAGGGGGGCAGGGTTTGGGTGACTGCTGCAAAGAGTTGCAAAAATGCAGAGACAACATTGGCACACGCCTTGAGAAAAACACCGATGGCTCCCGGTCTGCTGATGATGAGCCTGTGGTGAATACCAAAAGCAGCAGCTCACTAAAAGTACCATGGCCGATAGAGTCGGACTACTTTTTGTCGCCGGACTCGTCGACTGAATCAGATCAAGGATATGTTGGCACTGGTGAAGATCATGCCATTCGTGTCTTCAAGTTTCCACCCACTGCATGAAACTCAATAGCATCCTTGGAAAATTATCCTTGTGTCACGTAACATTCAAATCACTGTTTTTTACTGGTATTGGCACACCAAATGTAGCGCACACTCCAGCTAAACATCATATTTGACTAAGCTTTCAAAATAAATTTAGGTGTACTGTACGCTTCAACTTCCGTCAATCGGTAAATTTGAAATAAATTCTCAAACAATAATGTTGTGATGTGAACAGCTATACCGGCCATGGTGCAGTGGCTCATTGCTCTCCCTCCCGAGTACTGCCAACATTTATATACAATACCAAACACTTTTAAGATTGGGATGTGCATCGAACAGTTAATGGCATGATTTGTGTTGACTCATGGACAGCTGCATGGAGGAAGGTGATGAAATAATGCCTCCCGGACGGTGGTGGCACGCACGCTTTGTTGTCAGATGAAGTGGGGGTGAAAATCTTAAACAGCGAGCCTCTTCCACGCTATACCTTGAGATGTGTGTCAGCAAAGGGGACACCCCGCAGGGCAAGTTATTAACCGCTGGCAGTGACTATCCGCTGAGCTTGGTACCGTATTAGCAGAGGCCCCCGCTGTTTCCTTGATCACCATACATTATTATAGGCAGTCGATGAAAACACAGTTGCTACGCATATCCCTAAAAATGACATAACCCAATATAATGGGAAAATGGAAATAATTTATTTCTACTCACCTGCATCCAGCAACGCGTATGCATCCTCATGCATCATACCGGGTACAATACACAATTGGCGACACACTACCGGCGAGACGCATATATATGCGGCTGGATGAATCAATGCGATGAGTACGATTCTTTGGCATCCGGCGCACACGTTGTGTGTGTGGGGGGGGCGAACATTGCTTTGGGGGAGAGGGCCCCAATTCCGGACAATAATTTTGCCCTCCCTAGCAGCACATCTTAACGTCTAGGGGGGGTAGCCCACCCCCCTAGCAATTTACCACCCCTAAGAGTTCCCTTAAGTGTGTGTATTTCGGAAATCCTAGGGGGGTTAGACCCCCTCCCTAGCAACACACTTTAACGCCTAGGGGGATGAACCCCCCCGCCTACCAAGCAAGACAATGTCCGGAATTGGGGCCTCCCCCCCCGGAACAATGTTCGCCCCCCCTGTCGGTGTATGCATGGGTGCCACACGGGTGCATGGATGCTCCCATACTCGCATCGATCGACGCGACCGCGGCGCAACACGACGAATGTGCACACGCATGCTGCGATATGCTGGTAATCATAATGACGATGTGCATCATTGCAAATCGATGCATCGGTGATTGCCTCGTGATTCCACCTGCACATGCGATGCACGCCACCCTGCGGAATGCATGCATGAATGCATCGCATGATCCTGCACATATACTGGGCCGACTCCCATCGATGCACCTTGAAAATAAATTATCATGCCGCATACATTCATACATTTATATTAGTCGCCACATCAATCACATTGATATAGGCATTTATTCATGCAGACTGCACAGTCGCGCGCATAAAGACCGTCGACAAATCGACAGCTGTCGTTCGGTCGGGTCGTGTCCCTCGATGCAATTCCTCACGCATATATGATGGGATCTACATCATAGTATTCACTCAGGCTTACCACCACACATTGTGTGATTTGTACCAAGCAACAGAGGCATCCAATAGTTAAATCAGACCGTGATAATCACGCAGTGTGTCCCAGCGCGGCGGGGCATACAAGGCCACTGCACACGACGCGATTCACAGCGTGAAACCCATATACTATAGGTATGAGCGAGGTCCCTGCATACTCAGATTAGATTAGCATGCACCATATGATTATTCATTCGTACACGTGCAATGCATGTTGCGTTATGAACACATGTATGTAGGCAATCGTTTCCATATTTCCATAACGCGTGCCCTTAGAAAATGTTGTTTCGAAGCCGAACTTATTGCATGTGGTCGTCAGGAATGGATTTTTCACTGTCTGTACGTATCGTACTATAATTGCAAAAATCTTTGCACTGACCACGTACAAACAAGCCGCGACTTTGTAGATGTTAAGTTTATTGTATCCGGGCCGTCCTGAGCTGATGGTATCTACATCATCTGCATGCCGCGCGTGCATGGTGCAGTTACAAAAACACATCTGCACACAACTCGCTTCATGTATTGTAACTGTCGAGTTTGCATGTTGGGATGCATCCAACGGGATCTCTGCCATGCGTATGGGAGATGATTAATATAAATCAGCAATTGACACTATACGCGCATCGAAAATTTCAATGTATGCTTATGCGTATAAACAATGATAATTGTAAGAACGAAGGTAACATCAAGAGGAACCCAATATCCAGCGGAGTCCTGCCCTCACACTTCAGATATGCCACCCATCATAAAATATGATAGGAATATAAAGAAGTAGTAAGTGTAAAAGAAGTAAGGCCATATATCCCAACAAGAGATGCAACTCACAAACCATGTCAAAATGATGGATGCCGTGCCTTAATAAAGCGGGCACGGCGTGCAACATGCTTCTCAGCTCGTGCACTCTCACGAAAAAACCGTTGCGTATCAATCGATATATCATGATCATCTGATCTGTTCGCAGTATTCTGCTCTAAATATAAGCAACAAATGTTGCACAGAGTATAGTGTGATGAAGAATTTTGTCAGTCAACACACCATGCAGCATTGGTGTGCAAATACCCAGGCATATATCCATGGAATAATGTAAATGCATGAACATATGCAAATAATGCAAAAGGGTCATATACACCCAAAAATGCAGGATCGGTTACGATATCCGAGGCATAATAACCAGAAGTAGAATGCATACGGTGAAGCATATTGCTATAATTATTGTGATAAGGATCTTCAATATTAATAGCAATATGATTAGCAGCACTACGGCCAACACCTTTAAATACCAAAGCTGATATATTCACCACCGATGTAGAAATGCACAATAAATATTTAAACTCTAACATTGTTTAAGCCATGAATGAAGTTGAGAAAGTAAAGATACACTCGTATTGATATGACAATCCACATCAGCAATAAAAGCATCAATCAACATGTTAATAACCACTCGCGTGCCGGAAGCATTTTGCCAACGCCACACCGCAGTAGTACACCGATTGTGAATAGAATCCGCCCCCCGTGGCACAATGAAGCCATCAACAGAAGGGGAAGCCAATTGTCGTAAATCAGGATATTGCTGAAGGTTCAGGACGGTGTGCATCTGCTTCCTGGTACATATCTGCTGCCCAACATTGACATCCAGAAATTGTGTACACACCATCAATTTAAAATAACATTCAGTAAAAAAGGCATGAGTAACAAAAACATCAAGTTGGAGTTGATCCCTTAATGGAATTTTAATACTCTGTGCTGTCTCAGACCGTAAAAAGTGGGAGGGAATATCATTGATTAAGTCAATATTAAACAGCAACCCTGGCTTACCACATCGCACCTACCGCGTGTGCCAAACACAAACGCATTCGATAGTAGACACGGACCGCGACTTAATACGCGACGCTTCTCCCGACGCGATCGGGGCTTACACGGCTTCATTGCCGATTCACGACAGTCATTAGATATTTCATAAGTGGTAGTGACAAATCCACTGTACAAGTTAGGTTGATCCTTTCAAATGCCGGAAAAAGTGCTTACCGATGGCACGTCTGGCGATTGCATTATAATGCGACCCGCGACTGTCCGCATGCCACGATTTGCTACCGATTTATTGTATATTCTATAATGATCAAGTAAATATGGAAAGCTCGTTCTCGAGGAGAAGCAAAAAGCTGCAAAACAGCCAGGTGCAAATTACCCAAAGTGGGCGACGCAAGTGCAAGTTGTGAACACAAGTCATGAACATCACAAAGATGCAACTTAATAAGAGAAGGTATAGAGGGCATGCCTGCAATTTGCATATTAGTATCACCAGAATCCAAGAGAGTATCCGTAGCCGTAGGTGGAAGCACCCGTTCAACACGTGAATGCAATGGTGTAAAAATGACAATTGAAGGCAATGGGAGACGGTGTTGCTGAGCAACGGTATCAAATCCCGACATTTGAAGTCCATGTTTAGCAGCATAGTACGTTCCAATATGTCATTAAATTGCTGCATGCAAGATGGCGCAGTAAACAAGAAGTGCAAAACCTTTTCATCAATGGCACGCGTGTAGGCCATTGGAATCAGTGATAGGGGATGGAAGCATATAAGCCACACCCAATGGCCCAATCATAGATTTGCAGAGCTTATCATAATGATTATGAAGCTCAAGATACATGCCATTAGCATGAGTGCGATCAGTCTCTAACTGGCGTGTATACGCCATTTGTTGCAAAGCCACAGCCGAATCGGCACCAGCCTGGGCAACAGGCGCGGTAGAAACAGTGGCGGTAGATCTCGGTGCTGCATCGTGTCTAGAAATACACATTGCCTTACGGCACTTGGCAAAAGGTCATTGAGGCATATCGCCGAACGTCTCAGGATGAAACTTCTTTTTAGCCCAAATGTCAAAACAACAACCGGCCTCATAACGTCATAAGGGCAGCCTTGCATGCCAACCTCTTTAACGAGGGCAAGCTCCCCCGCAGGCTTTTGGGTAACCCAAGTGGGATCAACCCGCACCTTAAGCAGGAGCACAACCCGAAAACAAATCTGCCAACCGGCATGCTCAGAAGTCAAAAGCATATGCATGTCGTCACGCTCCCAAAAAATATGCTCGTGACTAATCATTATGCCCCACTTAGCACGTCCACTGACTGAAGAAATAACATCACCATCAGGTTGGGAGACACCAAGTTGTTGCAACACTACAGTCCGCTCCGAGGTGTCATCATCCGACATTCTGGATATGTATAGGTATCCAGAATATATATTTTGTATACTGCCTACCGTACCACGTTCAGGAAAGTGATACACATGGCACCCCAATACTCAAGGATCCGGAGCACTTAGTAGTTGTGCCAACGGCTAGTTTTCCGTTGACTTTTGCCTTTGACCGCACGTTATAACCAAAGGAAATAATATTTGAAAAATCCAAAACGAGCAAGTTGTACCTATCGTTGGTGGGCGCATAGTAGTGCAAAAATATGCAGATATGAGTTTGATTTGTTCGGTCAATCGCACCTGGCATGTTATGAGTGGGCAACGGTAATAATTTCAACAAAAAGTCGAATATTACATACATAAAGACAAAACTCAAAAAAATTAGACGAGGCGAAGTTGCGTAATGTCATTTTGCATTAATGGCCCTACAATCGGAGTTTGTTTGCCAAACGTGACGTGCACGTAGGTGCATTTTAGTCAAGTGCTCTGGCCTCCTAAGTGTTGGGATGCCATGTGTAAGCAAAATAGGAACACCCACCAAAGAAAAGGCAGGCCTTGGAAGACACTCAGGATGGTAGCAACCACCGCGGGGGAAAAGCTCAATTCGATTGCAAGGATGCCAAAAGTAAGTGGCATGAACATCTCAAGCTGTGATATACAATATACGGTATATATATATATATGAATGAAGCTCAATCGTACTGACAATTGCCCCGCACTATCGCCGGCTATAGCACAGAGCATAGAATCTCCTCTGCATTCGCAATTGTCACTAGCACAATAGTATTGCACCTTATTCATTGGTGAGAGGCAGCTTAAATTCCTGAATGTATCCCTTGCATACTTTACCACTCTGCTTTCGCCACAGGTCCTTATGCTCACATTCAAGTTTGGAGAGAAGGGGGTACTTTGCAACCCTAACCCTAAACCCTAAAAAACCCACAACGTATCTAGGTCCATTTCCAGTATCGTGACATGTCCCGATCTCATCTGACGCACTGCCGACGCATGTCACGTACCGGACTTAGCAAATATCGGGACATTGTCGGGATACGCGTCATGATCCCCGTTGCGGTTCTATCGCGAAGGTGCCCTGAGACGACCGCAACTCGAGAATTCCAGCATGGCATGCATGCGTGGCGAGGGTGCACACATATTACAGTCCGATCAAAAGAATTACGACGGCTTAAATAGGTCCAAAAAACATAAGATATTAAATATGAGGTACCTGAATCATACTATTCCTACCGTATCCATCTTCCATCCCTACTATTGGCGAGTAGAGGTCTGAAATATCAGACGTCCGACATGTCTGTCGATGTAGCGCCATAAACTGCCGTTTTTGACAACCGGTCTAATGCTATATAATTTGATCCATCTTGACCGTCAACTGAAATTGTTATTCAATCCTGCGTACAGTAATAAAGTGATCGCGGGTTGCGTACACTTCATTTGTTATGGAATGGCATTTATACAAAACTTTTGGGTCAAGTAAGATTGCGAGAGTGAGAGACGCAAACGCTAAACTGCTTATCCTGGACAGCGCCCCGTAAGTTACTCTCCAGCGGCTGCTGTTTTCGATATACTAGCGTATACCAAACACAGCATACCTTTGCAGATGAGTTCTAATGCGTGTTAGGAACAACATATTTTTTGCGCGAGCAAGATCCGCGCAGCAATCAGGATGCTGGACGGTTCTTGTAAGGGGGGGTAATGCGCGTGAGTCGAGCCAGCCATCTCGACTCACGCCCAGCAGAGACGCATACAGCATTGCACAACATATCACACACGCATATGCAATATATTTTGAGCATCTCGCAGTGCGCTGTTACCTCTAGCGGAAACGCGGATGGCAACCGCGCCCACATTTCCGATAGGGTTTCTTCCCTTATTTGCGCTCTCGCCTGCAAGCGAGTATGCGCATGGGATGAGGGGAGCGCTTAGCAAAAATAGTATTTCGTATGCGTCATCTTTCCGGAATAAATTGCACAGAGTGTCAGCCACACAACTCGCAGGGGGGAAGGCTTCACTTAAAATTGCATATTTAACAAATAACAATTAAGCAAGGAGCCTGTAAAAAGCGACAATCCATTGCAAAAAGCGACAAAGGTCAGAGGCAACGCGAAAAGCCACCGATATGTGACTATGACACGCAGGATCGAACACAGGTATTATGCAATAAATAAGATGCTTAATAAATTCTATTATACGTGGTCTTTTCGCTACGCCTTAGGGACACTGAAGTTAGCTCACAGAGTCTCAGCCCTGACAAACTTTAACCTTTGCCCTTTGCTTTCACACCCGAGCAGCTCTTTCTTTGTGAAATCAGCACCGGTCATAATGTGATGTTCTAGCCTACGGGAGCTTCTGTATTTTCATCCCAACAAGGTCGTTTCTTTCAAATCATCAGCATTGTAACAATTCCGCGTTGCGGGTCCACGCCATTACGAAAGCAGCATTTGTTACATCCATTCAAGAGTCATTGGACATGGGAGAGGGGTGTTTGTGGTTCCTTGTGGTTCCCAACGAAGCGTTTCCGGCGCTTAGAGCAGTTATCTCTGTATTCTTTCGTTCCGGCCGCCGGGTACTCGGTAGCTCCGAGTGGGTTTCTGAGTCATCTTAAACAGCCCACACTGAGACGTTGTTGGCAGGCAAACGCCATCAAATTTCAATCCGGGATAATGATGATGGACATGCCATATCAAGATGCAATTATACCTCACTGCAACAACCACCCCCACCCCCACTCTGCCATCAGTCTGTTGCTGCAAATTGCGCCACCCATGTCCACAAGTTCCGGCGCCACCTGTCTTTGCCACACAATGACACCGCACAGCGCATGCTTCTGCGGGGACTCTGCGGGGGGTCCGAAACGCCCTCTCTGAGGCGACCCTGCTCGCAGGCGACCCTGCGCACCTTGCGCCCTTCACGCACACGCATCACGTGCACCCCACCCTCACGAGCACCCACGGTAGTAAAAGGGGAGATGCAGAGCTTGGGCACATCACCCTCGGAGCGCAACCTACCTTAAGGTGTAACAATGTCGGTGATAGCAGTGGCGATGGGACCCTGAAAAACTCCCAACCACCCCCTCAGCTTCCTGGCGAGAGACTGCTCCTGGCACAATGCTGCCTGGTCTGTTGACATCGGGCGGAGGCTCATCCGAAGCGATCATTCGCACATGCCAACTCCTCTAAACGGTAGCTGTGAGTGCGATTAACGAGCAGAATCCTGGTAAACAACAAGGGGAGCCCAATACCATGCCAGCGGATCACGCTGGGGAGGGAGGAGCGTGGATGACCTGGGTGCCATCAGCCATCGTTGGGCGTGTTGCAACGCGCAGCTGGCAGCCGAGGTCGCGTGCTGTGAGCAAGTACTGCGGGGTGTTGACTCCCTGGATGCGCTCAGGGGCAGGGGCATCGCTGCCGCCCTGCGGCACCCTCACGCGCCACCACTGGAACTTGCAGCGAGTGCTACCGGGGGGCAGCGAGCCAGCCGCCACCAGCAGCTTGCCCACACGCGCATCCCCGACGATGGCAACACTGCCGTCTGATTTCGTCGCCTGCATCTGCTTCTGCTCCATGGCGCTCATGGTGCGAGGCGACGGCTCCGGAGACGCCGGGCCCGGCCCGGCCACCGGCCCGGCCGGCTGCAGCTGGAACTGCGGCATGCCCTGCACGCGCTGCTTGAAGGCCGCGTCCAAATCCACATCCTGCGACACCACTCACTCCTTGCCCCGCCCCTTCACTGACACTCGGATGCACCTATGAGACGGCAACCCGTCGAGGCGGGCTATGATCCATGCGGCATCACGAGACGTGATTCGAAAACCACTACTGGTGCGAACACTGATACCGGACTTGCTTTGCGGAAAAACGGAGGCGGCTCTGCCGCGCGACTCCATTCATCACATCGCCGACGACCGCAACACCCCACTTGTATATGGGGGCTGCCCGCACAGCAAGTGCATTCGGCTGCCCCGCACTTCCCACGTGAAGCGGTATTGGCACGCGCTCCAAGGAGCACAGCGCAACCCTCCTGCGCGTCAAAGCAAAGCAGAAGCTGAGGGAGCGGAACTGTCACCAGTGGCGGCGCTGAATGATTGAAGGGGCGCGCTGCGATGAGTGGGGCATCACGAGAGTCTGCCACTGGCCTCCGCCATGATCCACATCCAGACCGCTTGCCCCCGCGGCTCACCCCTGCCGACAGCTCTGGTCTAGCACCGGCAGGCACCGGCAAAGGGCCAACGTGGCTACTCACCCCTAGCAACTTCTCCTCCTGCAACACCTCATCCTCCAGGTCGGAATCCATCTGCGTGTGTTTTAGAGACGAGCCGTGTTCCACTTTCAGCTTGACATCATCCTGCTCGCCCCCCCCCCATGCACGAGATGTCCCCTCTCCTCAGACCCTGCAGCATTCACCCTTGCGCGATCCTGCGCCGGACCTCTCCCTGCCCGCGTCCCTCCCACCCCTTCCTTGCCTCTCCACCCCATGCAGGGAGGTGAGGTAGATGCCCTGGACTCTCACGTCCCCTGCTGGGTCATTGGGCGAGGATGGTGACGCCTATGATCCCCTTTCGCGGCGTTCAGCCGAAAGCTGCGGAGATGGATGTGTGGGCCAGAGGACGAGCGGGAGGGCAGCAGCTGCTGGGGCCCTGAAGAGAGTCTCACCAGCTTTGCGCCGAGGACGTCATCCGCGGTTCCCTCCTGGGTGGCGTAAGGCGCCAAGGCTTTCACCTTAAGCAGTGTCTCCTCATTCTGCGCGCGCCGCCCCTCGCCGCCCCAGGCCTCACTCACCCTCCCCCCCAACCGCAAGACCCCTCTGCACGGACCGCCTCTTTCTCCCGCCCTCCTACAGGATCTTTTGACTTCGCCCTCTTTGGTCTTCTCCCGCCTGGCGGGGCGCGGGCAGAAGCGCAGGGTCGGACGCACCCCGATGTTGGCGAAGGAGATGGCGTGCATCATCTCCCAGAAGATGAGCTGCTGCTCCCGGCTGCAGTCCTTGAGCCACAGCGCCACGCTGGCTTGGTCGCCGGCGGCTATGAGCTTGCTGTAGCACCCGTTGAGCCCCACGGTCTGGAAGCACTCGAAGAGGGAGTCCATGACGCGCGTGAAGGCGTAGCGGTCCGCCTCCGTGGCCGTGGTGATCCAGTCCAGCAGGAAGGGGAAGGTGAGGACCAGGTGCCGGTAGAAGTTCACCAGCGGATTCTCTGCGTACTTCCCGACCTCGCTCGAGTCTGCCAACACCGGGGTCAGCCATTGATCCACCTGGCACACACCCATCCGCTACCCTCCGGTGAGCGGTGCGCGCCCGCTGCAAGGAGGAGACAGCTAGGGGGAGCCAGCTAGGAGGCGTCAGCTAGGAGGAGACAGCTAGGGGGCGCCAACTAGGAGGCGTCAGCTAGAGGTGCTGCTTGGATGCTGCAGGCAGGGCAGAGCGCTGCGCATGGGGCGCAGGAACACGGGGGAGAAGGGAGGCAGCTCCCCGGCCGACAGATCTCTCAATGCAGAGAATGGGGAAAGAGGGCCAGCGGTGAAAAGCCCTCGGGCGCGAGGGACCTGCCTGGTGGAAGCGGATCACGCTCTTATCCGTGTTCGGCGACTCAGCAAACTGGCGGAGGCGGCTCCCGTTGAACGCATCCAGCAGGCGGCCTGAGAGCTCCGCGACGCCGCTCTGCTCCTTCACGTTCACCTTCATCCTCTGCCGAAGCCGGGCCATCAGCTTGCCGTCCAGCTGCATGCGGGACTCTTCGCCGCGCATGTGCGCCGGCACCACGATGAGCTCCTTCAGCCGGCGGGACACGCCCTCGTAGAACTTCCTGGCCAACAGCACCACGTTGCCCATGGCCGACATCGCCTGGCGGTGGATGTGTATCCTCTCCGGCTTGCCGACCACCTCCGGGCGCCACAGGTGCTGCCGGAACTCGTCAAACTCGATGGTGCCGCTGCCGTCCTTGTCAATGAGGGAGAAGGCCTGGTTCATGGCGGCATCCTCGATGGTCTCGTCCACCATCCGCAGCCGCTCCTTGAACTGGTCAAGCGTGATCTTGCCCGTCTTCCCGTTGTCCACGTAGGCGAACACCTGCGGCCCACCGAGAAGGCGCCTAAATGCTGAGCCACAAGCGGACCGCCCGGCCGCTTCCATCCCATGGCGCGCTCTCGATCAGAGACGCGCCCCACCGCCTATGTGAGGGCGTGAGGCTACTCGTCGCTGCAACTGCGAAGCAAGGGGAACGAGCCAAACCCCCCACAAGGCGCTTTCCTTTTGGCCTGTCAGGGGACCTAAAACCTAAGACCTGTGGACTTGTCTCGACGCAACGACCATTCCATCTTACATTCTACGTGCCCACACGTATCGAGTTCGCCGCAACATCCGTGCCTCGCCTTATGCCTAAGAGTGTAACCGCGATCTGGGCTCACACACGCGGCACCCCGTGCACTAATTTGCATATGCAAGCTATTTCCCGCCTCCTCCTTATTGTCATCGCGCGGCGGGGGAATCTGACGCCTCTGTCCTCGGCTCTTGGCAGTCCTAGTCGGCTACTACTGGGACGCAAGTAGGCTAGGCTAGGCTAGGGTGTTACCTCCTCTGGGGTGTTGCCCATGATGCGGTAAGCCAAGCCTACCCCCTCCATAGATTCCATGATGCGATTGGTGATGGTGTCTCGGGCGAACTTGCCGTTCTTGTTGTCGATGACCTCGTCGATCGAGATGGTGATGCCCGTGGCGAGGGTGGCGAGGATGGAGATGAAGAGCACGTTGGTGAGGGAGATTGAGGTGCTTTCGTAGAACCTCGCGGTGTAGCCTCCGAGCCGCGGCTCACTCTTGAAGAGGATGCCACACACGATGTAGAAGACGACCGAGAAGCATCCCACGGCGTCAAAGACGTTCAGGTGGTTCTCCCGGAAGGGTCGGGCGAAGGTCTGTGCGGCCAGGCACAGCACCATCACGACTATGGCCAGCGCAGCCTGGAGGTAAGGGGAGTCCTCCAGGAACACCAGACAGAGGCCTATCATGAAGCGCCGGAACATGAACATCACCTCCCAGTACACCCACTTGAGCCTGTAGCGCTCGTACATCCACCCGAAGGTTGTCTTGAACCGCGGGTGGTTCAGCACGTGGTTCTTCTGGCCCCACGTCAAGTTCTGATACAGCAGCACCGGCACGCCGATGACGTAGATGCAGATGCCGAGTATTGCGGCCACCATGAGGCCGATGTGCGCCGCCTTGTAACAGGTCACCTCCGGCCCCGCGGAGAGGAAGTAGGTCCCGTCCTCCATCTTCTCGCACACAAACACCTGGAGCGTCTTCTCGACGAGAATGTTGTAGTTCATCACGGTGAACTTCAGGAAATTCGCGATGCTGTTGTCTAGACTCTTGCGTAGCCTTGCTTTGTCCGCCTGATGGGCCCGCCCCGTCACCCGCCAGAACCCCCAGCCTCAACTACGCAGGGAGAAAATGCCTTCCACCATGACGACGCCGGTTGTGCGAGCCGCGGGACCCGCATCCGCGCCATGGTCACACCTACCGCGCGCATGCCGGGCAAAGTGGTCATCCGGTAGGTTCATTTCAGAAGCTGAAGGGTATCAGCATGTGAGAATATTCCTCTCCTCCTCCGCCACAGGGCGAAAGCGAGCAGGGAATGCTCACCTTTGGATGGAGGTAACTGTTGAAGAAGCGGCGACCCTTGGTCCACTTGACGCCGCACACTTGATCATAACTGTTGGGCCCGCTGAAATCGTCGGGGTAGTACTCAAAGCAGAAGCGCGCCCAGCCATATCGGATGAAGGAGAGGACGCTCATGATGATCGGGAACGCGAGCTGCACGTAGAAGGCGTAGACGTAGTTCCACTCCATGATACAGCTGGGCGACAGGAAGTCCACGTCGAAGTTCACCAGCTGGAAGATGAGGTGCACCGTGTCGAATATGGGACCGCTCGGCCAGTTCAGCCCGAAGCCCTGGACCTGCGCCACGATCTGCATGTACAGCAGCGTGATGTCGATGGCGTCGTATGATCCGCTGATCACGATACCAACGAAGTACCACAGCGCTGCCGTGAGCGCCACGCCTCCGAACGTGAGGAGGAAGCTCCAGAAGGAGAAGCGCCCCTCCGGGCACTTGATGCACACGATCTTGCCCATGTCCATGTACTCCTCGTCACACATGGAGCACAGCCTCTCGGTGCGTTCCGACTCGCATGTGAAGTTCTTCCCCCCAAAGCACGTGTCTGGTTCGCACTGCCAGAATTTGGTGGGGTAATTTATGTCCCCCCAGAACCCCCCATCCGACTTTTCGCACTGCCACTCCCAGTCTGACGAGTTCGTCGTGATGGTCAGGTCGTCCCATACCCCTGGTCCACAGGGAACGGGGGCTTCGAGAGCTCCTTCGCAAAACCCACCTTCCGGGCATGATTCACACATCTCTCCCACCTTCCCATTGGGCGCATAGTAGCCGGGGCGGCAGATGCAGTCCTGCACCCGCCACACCAGGGGAGGCCAACACCCCTCAGTGCTCCAGTACGTGCTGGTGGTGGTTGAGGGGGAGAGGCTTAGAAAGCTGATACAGTTCTTGTTACACCTCTCACACGCTGCTACATGGACAGGGCTATAGGAGAGCCACGCGCAGGAGACAGCAGCAGTGACGGCAGAGGCAGCGGTGACGCAACTTGTCATCGTGGCATGCATCAGGCGGCGCACAATCATGCGCCACAATGGCGCACCGTCATGCACCACCTCCACAGTCAACAAGAGAAGCGCACCCAATGGGAGAGCGCAGGGGTGACGTGCGGCACAAGTGGGCTCCTTCGACGGAGGGGGCCCGTGATGTCGCAGTCCAATGGCCATATCACAGACTGACACCACACTTCTGGCAACAGGCGGACCTACTGCACCCCAGAGGAGATACGCTCTTCCATCACCAAACCTCAACCCCTCGCGCGGAACCTGAACAGGGGCAGGCAGAAAGACGGCACGAGGCAAATCGGCCGTCAGGTGGAGCACGCACGTCAATGTGGATCCCCGGGTTGCTGGAGGAGGTGTTCAGGTGGGTGCTCTGCGGTCCGTACTCCGCGCACTCGCCGCTCTCGTCCTCACGATAGCACTCCTGTGGGCATCTGGTGCACTGCGACCGCCCTTCCTGGTCGGCATACGTCGGAATGAACATCTCGCTGCAGTGCAGGCACGCCGTACCGCCGGTGCCGGGGAAGTACTGCCCGAGGGGGCACGGGATACAGCTCTCATCCAGATTCGGCTCCGGCTGAAAGTGCCCCGTCGGGCACTCCACGCAGCTGTCATCAACCCGCCCCGTCAGCGCCAGCAGCTCCGGATCCTTGTAGGTGCCCACGGGGCACTTGTCATACAGCACATGACACACATCCTCAAAGTGTATCTTCTCGTACGGGTTCTCCCCGATCTCCTCGATCTGCTCCGCGGTGATGTTGGTGCAGGGCACGCAGGTCTGCGTCGAGCGGTCCAGGTACTCCGAGATGCGGAATGAGCCGTCCGCGCTCTCGCTCGCCACCAGAACAATTTTGTTGTTCGCGTCATCGAAGTAGTGGTATGTGTCGTCGTCATAGATGCACATGCTGATAAATATGTGATGTATCCGCGCGGTGTAGTACGACGCCAGGGTGTCCGAGGGCTGGAAGGTGGTCCAGGTGTCAATCGCGAAGGGCCCCAACTGCAGCTCCCCATGACCACCGCGCGCCGTCCCGTCAGAGCTCACCGCACCGAATATGCACAGTCAGCCTTGCGCAAAGCACATCTTGGGAGGTGAGCGGGGGAATTGCATCAGGGGGCGTTGCTCCCTGCGGCCCCAGGGCCTCCCCGCCAACCCTACTCCTGCCATTCCCCCTCACAGCTACAGCCATGGCCAGCTGAGATACCCACCTCCAGCGTGATCAGCCGTGCGTGAGGGAGAGCCGGAGAGCGGCAGCACCCGTCACGCATAGGCCGGCATGCCCCCCTCGTCTGAGAGCGCCCTGGTATGACGGGAGGGGTACAGCCCCCCCGTGGACGCGAGGGCGTGGGGACACGCCCTCCTGCTCCTGCTGCCCTCCAGGGATGCCTCGTAACTCTGGCGAGAGGGGTGGCGGCTGCCGTCACACGTGCGGCAGGTGCATCAAGCCTCGGCGATGCCCTGCGAATCTGGTGGAAGGGGTGTGGTCCCCCCTCCCTGTCGTGTGCAGGGCAGCCAGGGGCGGCCCATCATTCTCGTGGCAGGGGCGGCCCATCATTCTCGTGGCAGGGGCGGCCCATCATTCTCGTGGCAGGGGCGGCCGCGCTTCGTTGCGGTTCCATCTGAACCGAGCAGGGTCGCCTCTAGGAACGTGGCATGCGGTGATGTGGGGGCGGGCACTCCCTTGAGCAGGCGGACACAACGGATGCACTCATTCACCTATTGCTACGAGGGTGCACAGCGCCGTCACGTTCCACCGCGGTCATTGATTTGTACCCTGCCACGTGGCGTGTGCCGCGCGCACCTGGAGATCCGCGGCATCGAGCTTCACCGCCACCACGAAGCGGTTGGTGGTCAGCGGGCAGTCAGAGGCGTAGATCTCTTGAATTTGCGAGCCCGGATCACTGCCGTCCGTCGCAATTGGTGTTGACCATCCCTGGTCCACCTCCACCTGGTCTGCCCCTGTAGGCAGTACCGTGTTCCAGAAGCTCGCATTCTCCAAGCCACCCGAGCCAGCGATCTCCGTGATCATCGTCCGGTAGGCATTGCAGTAGTCATCGGTGCCCGTCTCCAGTCCGAGCTTCTCGAAGAAGAAGTCCACGACGCCATCCACTGGGATCTGTGGACCCACAGCCCCCAATCCCTCGGACGGACCGCAGTTATTCCCCCATCCACGTCAGCGTCCGGTGAAGCCTCCAATCCGCTGCCGCTCTGACTTGCCTCACTTCTGACGCCTTCCATCAGCCTCGAGTGACACAGGGCATGGCCAGCACTCTGCGCCGGATCTCGTCATCAGCGAGCTCGTCTGGCGTGCGGCCGGTTACGGTTTGAATGCACGTCAGCGCGAGGGCCGGCCAAACTAGGAGCTTAGTGGGCCCCATACATAAGAGACCCAGATTATACATATGACACGCGCGTATGCGGCATCGCCGTATCGTACAGCGCTCGTATGGGCCCGCTAAGGCTGTGAGCGGTCAGGCTCCGCGTGACCCTTGGTGGTGAGGGACCCCGGAGCTCGATGAGCAGTTAGGAATAGTTAGGACGGGGCACAGGGGAGGGGGTGGTGCTACTTCGATGAAGTTGTATGCGTCGGGGGTGATGAAGTGGAGCAGGGTTGTGTTGTCCAGGTATCCGAGGTCTTGCATCTGCTCCATCCAGCCGCTGTGGAGGCACTCCTGCATAACCCGCTCGCCCGCGCACCCCCCTCAGGCCCACTCCTGCACAACCCGCTCGCCCGCGCACTCCCTCAGGCCTCCTGCACAACCCGCTCGCCCGCGCACCCCCTCAGGCCCACTCCTGCACAACCCGCTCGCCCACGCACTCCTCAGGCCCACTCTTGCGTAACCCGCTCGCCCGCGCACCCCCTCAGGCCCACTTCTGCACAACCCGCCGCCCGCGCACCCCCTCAGGCCCACTCTTGCACAACCCGCCGCCCGCCCCTCAGGCCCACTCCTGCACAACCCGCTCGCCCCTCTTCTCCTAGCATCCCCACCAGCACAACCCTACCCGCACCCTTGCCTCCTGCTGACCCATGACAGCACAACAGCCTTGCCCTCTCGCCCCCCTTAATTCCACTGCCGTAGTACCCTCTCGTCCACTCACCTCCCTCTATCACCCTTCACCACCTCTTGGCCTCCTTGCCTCCCCCACATCCACTCCTTCACAATACCCTCCCCACATCCACTCCTTCACAACACCCTCGCCACATCACATTCGTGTCATCTGTGTCATCTGCTCCTGCTCAATCTCCTTGCTCGCTTGCCTCACTCACGTCCTCTCCTCCCCCCTACCCCCCTTTCGCCTTGTTGTCGCTTCCCTCACATGCAGCGACGAGCAGCCTCATGGCGCTCCATTTCTCATTGGCAGTCGCTCTCCCGCGCAGAGGGCTCTCCTCCCCTTCCAACTCCCAGCGGCGCAGCCTCATGATGCACCTTGCACTCTGGCATCAGCGCGGGTGAGGAGGTGAGATAGGGGCAGAGGAGGTAAGGCCGGCTCTAGCCGGGCAGTCCAAGGCACACCTCCATGGTCATGTTGGTGATGGAGGTGTTGGTGCAGTTAGCGCAGGCCGGTACACAGTACTCGTGCTGTTCAGGGGGCGCCGTCACCGTGAGCATGATGGGAACCTCGTACGATTCTGCCACACAGTCGCTCGCCGTGTATTTGATCGAGTCAAACTCCCCTCCGAACGCGTGGTAGCCCGACGGCGGCACATAGAACAGCTCACCATAATTCTCAATCGCGCCATCGGGATGGAATGTCTCATACGTTACCATGCCCACCGGGGTCTCAACCTGCCACGGTCCCCATTCCCGTCACGACAGAAGGCGCTGGGACACGCAAGGGGACCTACAGGGTCCAACTCCCTCTGCGAGATGGCCAGGCATTCTTTCGGGGTGAACCGGCCGCCCGCACCATGCCCCAGGTCTCCATGCCGTCGAAAGTCTCGTACTCATTCGGCCAGTTGCTCGTATTCACCTCCAGCCGCACGTGCGTCGCCGGGTACGGAACATGGCAGAAGTCTGGCTCCCACTCACGCATGATGCTGTCATACTTGTCATCCAGCTGCTGATTGGGAAAAGAATATAGCTCTCTGACATTATCGCCATCCGCCCCAACCTCCCATGAGCATGCATCCCAGTCTAATGGCACCTCAAAGGGCCAATTCTAAAAACCAGAACCCCAAATAGAGGGGGAAAGAGTTCTCCAGGGAGAGGGCTGGAAGAAGGGGAGTGTAAGTGCGAATTGGGGAAAGGCATCGGTAGAGTGGGCTGGACGGATACAGGCATGCCGTGTGCTTGTCAGACAGAGGTGATGCCATCCTGAAGCCTTCCGGGGGGAGGGAGCTGGGCCTCTTCTGGGGGGAGGGGCCTCTTCTGGGTGGGCCTCTTCTGGGGGAGCTGGGCCTCTTCTGGGGGAGGGAGCTGGGCCTCTTCTGGGGGAGGGAGCTGGGCCCTTTCTGGGGAGCTGGGCCCTCTTGGGGGAGGGAGCTGGGCCTCTTCTGGGGGGAGGGAGCTGGGCCTCTTCTGGGGGGAGCTGGGCCTCTTCTGGGGAGGGAGTCCATCTTCTGGGGGAGCTGGGCCTCTTCTGGGGGAGGGAGCTGGGCCTCTTCTGGGGGAGCTGGGCCTCTTCTGGGGGAGCTGGGCCCTTCTTGGGGGAGCTGGGCCCTTCTGGGGGAGGGAGCTGGGCCTCTTCTGGGGGAGGGAGCTGGGCCTTCTGGGGGAGGGAGCTGGGCCTCTTCTGGGGAGGGAGCTGGGCCTCTTCTGGGAGAGCTGGGCCTCTTCTGGGGGAGGGAGCTGGGCCTCTTCTGGGGGAGAGCTTTCTGGGGGGGAGCTGGGGGCCTCTTCTGGGGGGAGGGAGCTGGGCCTTCTGGGGGAGGGAGCTGGGCTCTCTTCTGGGGGAGGAGCTGGGCCTCTTCTGGGGGAGGGAGCTGGGCCTCTTTGGGGGAGGGAGCTGGGCCCTTCTGGGGGAGGGAGCTGGAGAGAGTGGTAAAGTTTTGGGCGAGCTGAGGCCTTCAGGGGTTGGATTTCGACGAAGGGACCATATGATGTATGACAGGGCCCCGTGGCACTTCTCCTTCAATGCAGGGGACGCTTCCGGTACAAGTGTCCGACTGATCATCACCTCCAGTTTGTGTCGGGGCCTTGGTAGTCATCCGTGGACTGGATGCGTATGATGGAGCCAGTGTTGCTCGTCTCGTAGATTTTTATCCGCCTTAAAAACACAGGCAGCGCCTCTCCAGGGTAGATCTCCAGCTCCATCCACTCAATCTCCTCGTTATCTGCGGTGTAGAAGTAGGAGGACGAATCGAGCGCTGCCGACATCTCTGTTCACCCGACCCCTTCCTCTCCCCGTTGCCATGAGCGCCGCCGCTTTCCCATGCCCCCCTTTTCTCCTAACCCCCCAAAGTCCCTTCGAGACAAAAGCCAGGTCACAGGGGACGTGGCCTCATGGGCGCACCTGCTTTGTCCCCCACCATGTTATCGAGATGATACCTCTCGGATTGGCAGATGCCTGCCCCCACCCGCCACCAGGGGTCCCCGTTCCACTCACACTTACTTACTTACTTACTTACTTCTCATCGCTGCATGCTCAATCTTCAGAAAAAAGGCTCAAAGCTGAGATGGCAATGGAAATTCCCAGATCCCCTCTGCAGCTGCGCCAACGCGCCAGCCCCAATCTGCACAGTTGGCATCTGCAGCGGTTCCAACCGACATTGTGTGAGGGTGTGAGGGTGCCCCCACAGCGGTACCAACCGACATTGTGTGAGGGTGCCCCCACCGAGCAGCTGTGGCGCCCTGGCATGTGGCGTGGGTGGCCCGCACCGAGGGTCACATTCCCAGTCACTTCCCGGTGGCAGTCATGGTCAGTGCGGAAGTGACCCCGGGCTTTGAGGTGCCGCCGCCGCCCCAGTCCTCGGGGTAACCCGCAGAGCACCTGTGCGGCTCGAGGGGGACGCCTGGCGAAAAATCAGCCGCAGATCGCAGCTGCTCACGCCGGCATTCCATGGGGCCCGCATCAACCGCGTCGCGGAATCGCATGGCGAACCACGCACGCCGGGGGACTCGGGCTGTCGGGAGGGGACGCCGGCTGAGGGCTTACTGTCGGAGCAGGACCAGGGCTCGCTGCACTTCGGCGTGACCCCGTCCTCGAGCGTGAAGGTCGTGCATGTGGTGCGCTGACTGGAGCCGTTTACCACGGACTTCACGTAGCCTTGGCTGATGAGGCGGTCCGTCTGCGTCATCCGCTCGCCCAGCTCGCCGCTCGAGGAGTTCTTCTGGTAGAGCTCCCCAAACACCGGGAACGTGCTGATCCTGAAGTAGGGCCGTTGCGCCCCAACGGGCGACCCGGTAGGGGGATCGACAGTACTGCCACAACCCTCCCCCATCCCTCTGTTGGAGTTAACTCAAGAGATCATAATCACAGCATCTCAGAAGCATGCCGCGCACCGTCTGCGCCTCTGGGAGGGTCCGTGCCACAGGTGGGGGCCTACCAGGCAGAAAAGGCAAAGGGCGCGCCAGTGCCACAGAGAGGCGCGAGTGACGGACGCGGCCCGCAGAGAGGCGCGAGGGACGGACGCGCGGCCCGCAGAGAGGCGCGAGGGACGGACGCGCGGCCCGCAGAGAGGCGCGAGGGACGGACGCGCGGCCCGCAGAGAGGCGCAAGTGACGGACGCGCGGCCCGCAGAGAGGCGCGAGTGACAGACGCGCGGCCCGCAGAGAGGCGCGAGGGACGGACGCGCGGCCCGCAGAGAGGCGCGAGGGACGGACGCGCGGCCCGCAGAGAGGCGCGAGGGACGGACGCGCGGCCCGCACAGAGGCGCGAGTGACAGACGCGGCCCGCAGAGAGGCGCGAGGGATGGACGCGCGGCCCGCAGAGAGGCGCGAGGGACGGACGCGCGGCCCGCAGAGAGGCGCGAGGGACGGACGCGCGGCCCGCAGAGAGGCGCGAGTGACAGACGCGCGGCCCGCAGAGAGGCGCGAGGGACGGACGCGCGGCCCGCAGAGAGGCGCGAGTGACGGACGCGCGGCCCGCAGAGAGGCGCGAG
>LGRX02035636.1:22778-60706 GCA_001247695.2 Cymbomonas tetramitiformis | reverse complement strand
ACGGACGCGCGGCCCACAGAGAGGCGCGAGGGACGGACGCGCGGCACGCAGAGAGGCGCGAGGGACGGACGCGCGGCCCGCAGAGAGGCGCGAGGGACGGATGCGCGGCCCGCAGAGAGGAACGAGGGACGGACGCGCGGCCCGCAGAGAGGCGCGAGGGACGGACGCGCGGCCCGCAGAGAGGCGCGAGGGACGGACGCGCGGCCCGCAGAGAGGCGCGAGGGACGGACGCGCGGCCCGCACAGAGGCGCGAGTGACAGACGCGGCCCGCAGAGAGGCGCGAGGGATGGACGCGCGGCCCGCAGAGAGGCGCGAGGGACGGACGCGCGGCCCGCAGAGAGGCGCGAGGGACGGACGCGCGGCCCGCAGAGAGGCGCAAGTGACGGACGCGCGGCTCGCAGAGAGGCGCGAGTGACGGACGCGCGGCTCGCAGAGAGGCGCGAGGGACGGACGCGCGGCCCACAGAGAGGCGCGAGGGACGGACGCGCGGCACGCAGAGAGGCGCGAGGGACGGACGCGCGGCCCGCAGAGAGGCGCGAGGGACGGATGCGCGGCCCGCAGAGAGGAACGAGGGACGGACGCGCGGCCCGCAGAGAGGCGCGAGGGACGGACGCGCGGCCCGCAGAGAGGCGCGAGGGACGGACGCGCGGCCCGCAGAGAGGCGCGAGTGACGGACGCGCGGCCCGCAGAGAGGCGCGAGTGACAGACGCGCGGCCCGCAGAGAGGCGCGAGTGACGGACGCGCGGCCCGCAGAGAGGCGCGAGGGACGGACGCGCGGCCCGCAGAGAGGCGCGAGGGACGGACGCGCGGCCCGCAGAGAGGCGCGAGGGACGGACGCGCGGCCCGCACAGAGGCGCGAGTGACAGACGCGGCCCGCAGAGAGGCGCGAGGGATGGACGCGCGGCCCGCAGAGAGGCGCGAGGGACGGACGCGCGGCCCGCAGAGAGGCGCGAGGGACGGACGCGCGGCCCGCAGAGAGGCGCGAGTGACGGACGCGCGGCCCGCAGAGACGAGGGACGGACGCGCGGCCCGCAGAGAGGCGCGAGGGACGGACGCGCGGCCCGCAGAGAGGAACGAGGGACGGACGCGCGGCCCGCAGAGAGGCGCGAGTGACAGACGCGCGGCCCGCAGAGAGGCGCGAGTGACGGACGCGCGGCCCGCAGAGAGGCGCGAGTGACGGACGCGCGGCCCGCAGAGAGGCGCGAGGGATGGACGCGCGGCCCGCAGAGAGGCGCGAGGGATGGACGCGCGGCCCGCAGAGAGGCGCGAGGGGCCCGCAGAGAGGCGCGAGTGACGGACGCGCGGCTCGCAGAGAGCGTCCTCCGCGGAGGCGAGCTGACCTGTCCGAGTCCGTTGAGTTCAGCTTGAGTTCGATTACACTGCCGGCAGGAGATGTGAGTGTACAGGTGCCGTTGGGGTACACATAATATTGATCATCCTCGTCACCAGTATAGTAGAAATCGTTGCAGATGGTCTCCCCGTCCTCTGGCAGCCTGATTGGTGCGTCATTCACCGCCTGAAACTCGGGAGGCCTCGATCGAATTAGCATCTCCGCTTAGGACAACACTTCTTCCACCTCACGCTGTCCACCTTCGTCAGAGGAGGCATTCCTCATGGAGTGCAACTGGATGCGCTCGTGGGTGGCACACGAGGCATGTGCGTGCGGGTGACCAAACATGGCTTCCAGCAAAACAAGCAAGAATCGCTGAAGATGAGTCCGCAGCACCAATGCGTGAACTGCAGAATGCAAAACAGGATCCGGTGGATGTGGTGGCGTGAAGGCAGCACCAATGCATGAACTGCAGAATGCAAAAAAGGATCCGGTGGATGTGGTGGCGTGAACTGCAGAATGCAAAAAAAGATCCGGTGGATGTGGTGGCGTGAAGGCAGCAACACGCACAGTGACCCCACGGCTTGATGAGAAGCACACACCACCCGATGCGATTTGGTACTGGGCGAGCGTACAGTCACACACACAGTCTCGCAGCAGGGGTGGCTGCGAGGGGAAGGGCTGGACACCTTGACATGGATGTAACAGGTGGCCTCATATATGGTATCAAGCCCGTCAAAGTGCCATTTGAATTTGAAATCCGTATAGTTCACACCGTGCTCGTGTTCCACCGGCTTGTACAGAACCGCCCCGCGCACGGCGTTCGCATCGAGCGTCCCCGCCGCGCCGACGGTCCACGGCACATACCAGATCTCCTGCATGACGCTCGTGTCCGTCTCAATGTTGCTCCAGAAGTTGCCGCCGTACTTGAACTGCACCTCGTACAGCTTGCCCCTGCACCACTCTCACCGGCCACGCACCGGGCGACTCAAAACGCGCGGTTCGGATTGCGGCGCGAGCCAAGCGGCCCTGAGGCCCTCGAATCCCTAAGCTGTCCGACTGGCCCTAGGAGAGGCTCGATGCTCGCCGGAAAGAACGCCTCGCACCTGTCTGGGAGCGAGGTGATGGTGGCAGGGATCTGCTCTCCAAAGGTGGCGACGACGCCTATGATCGCGTGCCCAATGGTGTCCTCGTCTAAAGTCAGCTCTCTGTCTGCAGGCTGGATTTCATCCACGTACTCACAGAACAGGTCTATGAACGCATCGTTGGAGATATATCCCTCATCGCCCAAGCTCTCCGTGCCAGGGATGCGCGCATAGTAGGAGAATGAGTCAGTGGCATCTAGGATCCCATCGGTTGGCCGGTACACGGCTCCTGCAGAAGTCCCGGTCCCCCACGCCACCCTCCGTCCCCAATCATGCCACGATGTATGCCACAAAGCGGGGCTCGCAATCTGCATGAAACACAACCCGCGCAGTGCACACGGCACAAAGCTGCGACCTGCTTTGGACGGTGGATCATCTCGCTGATCAAACACATCTGTGGTCGGAACTGTAGCGTCGCACGGGCCTTTTGTGCCGCACCCTACAGTCGACACAGTATGAGACATCTCGCGTGTCAACATTCTCGTACCATCAAGACCAAGAATTGAAGTGGCTTGTGCAATGCAGTGCCTTGGACTCGCCCATTTGCAGTGCCAGTTGGGCAATGGCGAACCTATGCCACACGGCGTGTCGTCATCTATCGAAGGGCACCAATCCGAAGACTCCGGCACTACCTTGTCCCCCACCTGCGAACCAGGCGAGCCTCAGCCCCCGTGACCATCCCATTCCACCTCCAGCCCAACTTTCCATCCCAGCGATATGAGCCGACATGCACCCGGGCCTGCACCGCGCGTGCCGGACCTTGGAAACAGCTGCAAAATATGGAGAGGCCGTTCATTTATCATTTAGCAAGTCTCTATTTTCACTTAGCTACAAAATATGGAGAGGCCATTCATTTATCATTCAGCAAGTCTCTATCTTCACTTAGCTACAAAATATGGAGAGGCCATTCATTTATCATTCAACAAGTCTCTATCTTCACTTAGCTACAAAATATGGAGAGGCCATTCATTTATCATTCAGCAAGTCTCTATCTTCACTTAGCTACAAACCGGCGATGAGGCTCATCAGTGGCAGTTGTTTATCTCACAAGAAGCAGCACGGCCCGTTCCGCGGAAAGCCGGCCGCACCGCCTCCTTTTCTCGTATGAATTGCGCCCTTTCACACCCTGGGGGGCTAACCAAGAGGGGGGGGCGGCATGTGCCCAAATACTAAGATACTATACAAGAAGCGATGCACCTCCTGGTGCGCTGCATGTTTCCGAGAACCAATTGCTGACTCTCCTAATCGAAGAAATTCATCGGCATACACATTAATGGGACGTGGTATCCAGCGTTGATCTGATAGCGTCGAGAGCACTTCTATAGCAAAACTCTTCTTTCATCATGCTTCCCGACATGGATCGGTGTGTTGAGAACAGAGACCCAAGATGAGGCATCCACATAAAATTGGCGTCTAAGCAGTGATCGGAAAGTGGTGGGGCTAAGAAGCTTCTTGGCTTTCTCGGAATGTGCGTGCTGTTTGCAGGGGCCAGGGCGGGAGTCGCACAAAGTACTGGTCGCCAGCAGTCCCATCGGCTTTGATTTGGTGCAGGGTTCCCAGCATGGGCTCGGTCAGCAGATACACGTCAGGAACATTGGGCTCGCCGTTATAAAACCAGTATGAGGGGAGGCCGACTGTTACATCATACAGATTCTGGTTCACTCTGAACGCCGTGCGGGAAGTGCTGTTCAGAATCGGAGCTCGGGACACTATGTACTGCCACAAACCGCACGGACCCAGAGAGCATCAGTACGTGACGCAGAGAGCTGTTCCCTCCCATTTCAAGCAGCCAGCCAGCCGTGCCTGCGGAGGCGAACGAAACACAGGCCTTCCCTGATACGCGCGACTTGAGGCTAATTTCACCGCAGCGCGCGCCTCGTGGCTCGATTCCCCGCAGCGCGCGCCTCGAGGCTCGATTCACCGCAGCGCGCGCGCCTCGAGGCTCGATTCACCGCAGCGCGCGCGCCTCGAGGCTCGATTCCCCGCAGCGCGCGCCTCGAGGCTCGATTTCAGCGCGCGCCCGAGGCTCGATTCCCGCAGCGCGCGCGCCCGGAGGCTCGATTCCGCAGCGCGCGCGCCCGGAGGCTCGATTTCCCAGCGCGCGCCCCGGAGGCTCGATCTCGCAGCGCGCCGCCCGGAGGCTCGGGATTCCCCGCAGCGCGGCGCCCGGAGGCATGATTCCGCAGCGCGCGGCCCCGGAGGCTCCCGATTCCCCGCAGCGCCCGGAGGCTCGATTCCCGCAGCTGCCGAGGCTCACCGCAGCGCGCGCCCGGAGGCTCATTCTCTAGCGCCCGGAGGCTCGATCTCCCGCAGCGCGCGCCTCGAGGCATGATTCCCCGCAGCGCGCGCGCCTCGAGGCTCGATTCCCCGCAGCGCGCGCCTCGAGGCTCAATTCCCCGCAGCGCGCGCCTCGAGGCTCAATTCCCCGCAGCGCGCGCGCCTCGAGGCTCGATTCCCCGCAGCGCGCGCCTCGAGGCTCGATTCCCCGCAGCGCGCGCCTCGAGGCTCGATTCCCCGCAGCGCGCGCGCCTCGAGGCTCAATTCCCCGCAGCGCGCGCGCCTCGAGGCTCAATTCCCCGCAGCGCGCGCCTCGAGGCATGATTCCCCGCAGCGCGCGCGCCTCGAGGCTCGATTCCCCGCAGCGCGCGCCTCGAGGCTCGATTCACCGCAGCGCGCGCCTCGAGGCTCGATTCCCCGCAGCGCGCGCCTCGAGGCATAGAGCTGTGACACACGCCTCCAACGCCTTCACATCCGCTATTCAATGCAACTCATTGTGCCCTTGGGCAGGATGCTGTGCCCGCAATTCGCGAGACGTCAAGCCGTGGGTGGTTGTTCCTTGCACAGCGCGCCCACGTTTCTGCGGCAAGGGGAGGCAGCTGCAGGACTCTAGTCAAAACTGTGCCTTGGCTGCAATTCCTAAGGGGCCGGAACAAGGGCCCCAATCGGAGAAGCGTTTCCTCCGCTTCGCCCTTAAATTACCTCAGCAGTGGACAGGAGGTCGCGGGATGGCATGAGGGTTGTGCCCTAGAAAGAGTGCATGAGATAGCTTTCTGCAATATGCTCCCGAGGGCACCCATTGCACGCCACAGGTCGAGGCCACGCCTGCCAGGGGGTAACCCACCCTCGGCTTCTGAGGTAGCGTGGAGGGCTTGCCGGTCGAATACGTCATTACATTCGTCATGGACACCAACCGCCCTAGGGCAAGGTGGAAGCCGTTACCTGGCCACGGCAACCCGAACCCAGCCGGTCATTTCCCCCCTCCAACCACAACTCAGCCGGTCATTTCCCCCCCATCCAACCACAACTCAGCCGGCCATTTCTCCTCCTCCAACCACAACTCAGCCGGTCATTTCCTCTTACCACAATTCAGCCGGCTATTTCCCCCCTCCAACCATAACTCAGCCGGCTATTTCCCCCTTCCAACCCCAACTCAGCCGGCTATTTCTCCCTTCCAACCCCCACAGCGAGACCTGGGGGCGTACGGAGATGCATGGTGGGTTGCAGGGAGTGGGGCGGGAGGGGCATCATCGGAGAGCAGGAAACGAGGGCCGCAGAGGCGCACAACGCACTCACAAGGCCAGGCCAGGCGGTGGGGGCGCACCAGCACTATCCACCGCATAGTCAATACTTCTCCAGCTCAAGAGGTCGCGGGGGCTGACATCCGCTGTCTCGGTTTCGGGCTCGTCAAACTTATACAGCGCCACCATATCTGCCATCCACCCGAGCACACAGTGCGCCCTTCAGAGCCTTGGCAAGAACGCCTTGGGCTGCCCCCTTCGCCGCCGGGAAAGGGCTGCAGCTGTGCCCGTAGTTCTGCTGCTTGGAGCGTGAAGGTGGGGCACCTCCACACGACTCGTGCAGAGACCTGCAACTGATCAGACCGCATGCGCCACGTAATACAACTCACGTCCGTTCGCTACACCTGGCAAGTCCTGCCTGGCTCTGCGCGTGAAGCCTCGAGGTGCTGCCCTTGCCCTAGGGTCGGCGCAGAGACAAGCGCAAGGTGAGCAAAGAGTCGGTCCAATAAATACCAGGGTTCCATTTAGGCATCAAGGCCACATTCCAGTAAGCAGCAATGTCAGCTTCACTTCGTACAACTCCCCAGAACCTGAACTCGTCTGATAAAATCCCCTCCCCCCCACCACCCCAGATGCCGTGAGGCACACCAACCGACAGTCACCCATAACCATAACCGCCTCGGAAGATGAGAGTGGCACACACAAACAAGGTGGGGCCGTGGCAAGATACCAGACAGACAACCTAGCCACAAAAGCCAGAGCGAGGCCGGTTCACTGTGCATCCTCCGTAAACACGCGCTTACGGGCGCCCCAGTTAGAGCCAAAGTGAGACATGAGAGGAACAAAAAGTGTTCTGCACTGACTGGGGAAAGCACACAAAGCAAAGTCAAAGAAAGACACAGAAAGTGGCTGACACCACCCTCCGCCTCTCCGTGCAGCAAGGAATGCAAGGAAATTGCCTCACAGGTCTCTCCTCGGACGAGTGGCGCTCTGCCTCACGCGTCTCTCCTCGGACGAGTGGCGCTCTGCCTCACGCGTCTCTCCTCGGACGAGTGGCGCTCTGCCTCACGCGTCTCTCCTCCGACGAGTGGCGCTCTGCCTCACGCGTCTCTCCTCGAACGAGTGGCGCTCTGCCTCACGCGTCTCTCCTCGGACAAGTGGCGCTCTGCCTCACGCGTCTCTCCTCGGACGAGTGGCGCTCTGCCTCACGCGTCTCTCCTCGGACGCGTGGCGCTCTGCCTCACGCGTCTCTCCTCGGACGAGTGGCGCTCTGCCTCACGCGTCTCTCCTCGGACGCGTGGCGCTCTGCCTCACGCGTCTCTCCTCGGACGCGTGGCTCTGCCTCACGCGTTTCCGGACAGTGGCGCTCTGCCTCGCTGCCTCCTCGCACGAGTGGCGCTCTGCCTCACGCGTCTCCTCGGGACGTAGTGGCGCTCTGCCTCACGTCTCTCCTCGGACGAGTGGCGCTCTGCCTCACGCGTCTCTCCTCGGACGAGTGGCGCTCTGCCTCACGCGTCTCTCCTCGGACTAGTGGCGCTCTGCCTCACGCGTCTCTCCTCGGACGAGTGGCGCTCTGCCTCACGCGTCTCTCCTCGACGAGTGGCGCTCTGCCAGAGCTTCCGAGCGCCGGAGCGAACTTTGGGCACCCCCAGATTCTGGCCTCAGGTCATAACTCAGAGTGAGTGCCAGGTGGGCCGCTTTGATTTACTCCAACGCCTAGGTTTTGTGCTGAAGCTCAGCGCAAAAAGCTTGCGCACGGGCGCACTTTCCACTCACCAATCATTCCATCCAGAGCCTTCTTTTCATCGTAATTGCCATCAAAGGTCGCCTGGGACTGGCCCAAGGAGAACTGGCCGTACGGTACCGCAGAAACTTGGGCGATGCCAGCATTATTGCCTGTCCATACCTGTGGCACCAGGATGCAGCCGGTCGTTTCTTTGGGCGCCGAAACGGGGCCGTGCACACCAATCTCGGAGATACGTGTGTGCCGTGGGTGCATTTCCCGGCTCTCTGCTAAAGTATGAGCTCACACGCCCGGTATCCCTATGTGCCTACCCTTAATCGAAAATTCAAGACCAGCTGATGCTCTGCTATCTCCGAACTCAGAAAGCGAAGTGAGCCTGGCTAGAGCAGCGATTGCAAAAGTAAGCAGGGGCAAGAGGGCAAGGGGGTAAGGGGGAAAGGGGGAAGGTGCTGTGTGTTACAAACGAAAGACAGAGGGGATAGAAAAGAGTTAAGCCAGCAGGAAGAGCGGACACCGCTAGGCAACTGCAAGGAAGGGAACCCTACACTGCGTTGTGCCGGGTGAAGGGAAGCTTCGCGGTCGTGCGATTTGCTGTGGGACGGTCAGGTCTCCCGCCTCCGCAGGGGACAGCAACCTCTCGCGCGCCCCCTTGCCCAACTCGCACGCGTGCTCCTATGGGAGCCTGCCGGGGCTACGCAAAGAGGTGGCACCTTTTCGCCATTCCTGAAAACTTTAACCTCGCCGGCGGTGCTCCAGGTGAAAGCTATGTGCGACCAGCCGCTAGTGGCCTCCAACGCAGACCCACAAATGCCCTCGTTACAGATGTACAACTCCGTCCCACGTTTGACGTGCACCTGCAGAGAAGAGCGGCCCCAACGAATCCGCAACGCCAGCTAACGAGAGTCATACCCTGAACCGGCTGAGGGAGACAAACTGCCAAGATCTGCGTATTCGATATATAAATAAGAAGTAACGTACAAGCAGCCGTCGCATTTCGCTTCTAGCTCGAGGATAAAATGATAGCGCTTTTTGAGCTGTGCATGGCATGGGACCCCACTATCATGCCACATCAAACCTTCTTGCGAAACCCCGCCCGCTGCACGGGTCTCTCGGGCCGGTTTGCCGGAGAGCCGAGAAGCGGAGTGCCATAAAACGAAGACCGGGTGCGTATTTTCTCACCTCAAACAAGTTGCTCGGGAACGTCATTGCGAACTCGTGTCCGGAGGAGTGCACCGGCTTTTGCGTGCTGTCATATACGCTGTGCACACTCCCGGCCACCAAGCGCAAGCACACTAAGCACAAAGGCGCAGGACTCTCTTCGAACCGTTCCACAGAAAAGCCGCGCGGTCCCAAAAGGGCGCCCAGCTGCCTCCACACAGAGCTTCGGAAGACTTCTGCAACACCCCCGCGCGCGCTTCCCTGCGCAGCTCCTGCGCAGCCTGTGCGTCACCGCTTCGTAAGCTGAGCGCTACTTTTCACTCGGATGGATCACGCCCGGTGCTCCCACTGCCGTGCCTTACCCGAATTGTATCACTCGCTTCTGCGTAGCTCGGCGCACCTGTATGTAAAGACGCTGTGCTCATCTTGAAACTTGTCGGCCAGGTAAAGCCAGTATTCCATCGTAACCTCTTCCTGCGCGAACGAGCAACGTTCCTCCTCTTTCAGGGCAGGAGTCGAATCGTGGAAAAAAGAGAAGCACTGTGTCACGAGAACCAGTTTGAGAGGAACAGGTTATCATAATTCCTATCCGACGGACCGCTGGACGGTACGCTGCTATGGACCCCTGCTTTCAGTGCAGCACAGCGAGTCGTTTTCGCAAGAGTGAAGCAAACCGGACGTGAAATTCAGAGAGCAAGGATATCTACAGGCGATTCCGTTCCCATGTTTTCAATTTCCGTCATGATAACCATTTATCAACATAGCCATGAACAGGCCACCTAAAGTCACTTTTCTTGGGTCGGCTGTTTCGGGTTTGAAAAACAAAGGTACAGAGTCCGTGACGCTGACTGCAACTGTGAAGATCTGCAATACGTTGCACGAGACTTACAACCAGCGACCGTTCCTGTGCAGAATGCTGTTCAAATTTTCAATTGAGCGCGAAAGGTAGTTTGCGGTCCTGGTCTCTGTTTGTCGCCACATGTAGCTAGCTGAAGCAAAACCGCACCACCGGGACTAGGGCCCTGGACAGGCTGTCCGGCACCGGGACTTGGGCCCTGGACAGTGCTAAAACATTTGATAAATCACCTTCTTGTGCGGCTAAACGAAACTATCGAGAAGTGCTTCGTAGTTTTTCAGAGCATGGAAGGGAGCTTGCATCGAGCAAAGCGATGGGAGAAAGGGTGAAACCAACCAGGAGAAGCTGCACGGGGATAGCTTCTAGGAGTGCAACCCCCCATATATAACAGGGACGAATAACGTACCATGTAGTACGAGTCCCATTGGACTGTAGCGATCTCGCTGTAGGCAGAACTGAAGTACAACGCATATCTGCAAACGTGCCAGGCCAACACTAGTCGGAAACGTCTTAAAGTTTCGCTGCGACGACGATAACTACATGTTCCGCAAGGGTGCTTGCAAAAAAAACGTCTTTTATACTTACCCGGAATAGCCGGCTGTTGGTGGTTCTGCTGCGGTTGAATGCAGCAACACGGAGGACATGAGCCACACGGTAAACGGGGCGAGCCTCGCTAACGCCACTGCAGAGAAAACGATACCGAACGAAAGTCAGAGTGCGCACATTAGAATATCATATGTGGTTGTATCTATTTGTATACGTGCACGACAGTTTCAAAGCCACACAATGGAAAACATGTAAGAGTTTCCAAAGCCGCAGGCAAAGGTACGCACTTGTGGCAAGCGCGAACGCCTTAAGAGTTCAGGATCTTGCACAGAGCCTCGTTGGCAAGTGCTTAGTTGCGATTTCGCCGCATCTGTTCAGCAAAACATTGACTTTCCCTGTATGATATACGCTAGCATCAAGCCCTACAAACACAGATTTTGCACTTTTACAGTCTCGATAGTAAAATTTGCTCAAACTCCACGAAGCAAGCCGCAAGGCTGGTATTTGCTCAGCCAATCGTTCGTTGGTATTTGCTGGCCTTCGCAATCGAGGATGCCAGCCAAGCCCGAGTGTCTCCCGTACGTCACTCACTGTTGAAACTGTCACTCAACTGTCACGTCATCGTCAGGTCACTTGCACGCGACGGGCATCATCCGATCGTGCATGTGCATCGTGCATGCAACAACAACTTAGAACTTTCGGTTTCGGGTCTCATTTCGATTTGATTTCATATGATACTTTTTACAGCATGTGTCACGCATACTGTAACTGTGACACAGTCGAGTGTCACAGATGCAGAAGTTCCTTCAACACCTCTCTCTCCCCAAATGGCGCCAAATCGAAATGCGCCATCGACTACTGTATGAGATTCAGATACACACAACTTCAACTGTGACTTCAACTTGTACACTCGACTGACACTCACACCTGTCGTCTCACACTCGTCTCACAGGAATGCCACACTCTGACTCCCACAACTCGAACTGTCGGAACTCAACTGCCAGCCAGCCGATTGCGCATCGATCTTCGCAATCGTCCACGGCCCACGACATCTGACGGATATGAGAATCAAAGTGCTCTTGAAAGCTGACGTGGCGTCTGCGATTACCAAATCCTGCGAAAACACATTCACATTTTTACGATTTATGAAGGCGCGTTACCGATTTCATTCGCTACAGCAATTGATGGTCGCGTGGTCCAACCTAATTCGCTTGCGTGGGACAATCTTTGCAAACGAAGGGTTTGGTTGAAGAAAATAACCAGGAATGCCAAAGTAATGTGAAGAAGACGCTAAGAAGTGAACATTTCTGCGGGTAATTGAGTCTTCGGATTATCTCGTGACTGGGCTCCACGAAGTTGTGTCGTCAGCCCTAGCAAAAGGTGCAACTTTTGGATCTTGTGGTGACACCGTCTCTATGGCTGGGTTACGCCGGAACACGACAATAAAATAAAGAACACGACAAGAATGTTTTTGTGAAGTTCCGGTTCTTGGCGTGTTTTGTTGCGACGGATTCGTGTGCAATGTGATCAACAGCGTCGCTAGTGCCATGACGACCAAGCCACTCAAGATCTGGGGAGTGTAAGCGTCCTCGCTGCCCAATAATCCGAAGCACTTGGTTTATACACAGTGAAATATTGCGCTCGACCCAGCTTCGTGAGAAATCTCTCACTTTCGTTCGATGAATCCGCATGAGCGAGGATTGTGCGCTCTAATGGCGCACTTGCTTAAGGCACACTTGTTGCTCTGCCATCTTACACATTCTTCATTATCCAATTCTGCAATGCACTGGACGCCGCTCGTGGAAAACGCACCAAATAAAAAGAAAAAGAGAGTCCCCAGTGCGGGTGCATAGTGGCCACGGAGTCTCAAGGTTCTCTCAGCACCGAACACACGTCGTCAAGCCGATGTGTTGTCTCCCCGCCAGTTCAGATGCCGCTCCCGACTTTACCTGCGGCGTGTCAAGTCCGTTACATCCATTAAGTTTTCGAAACGTTTGTTGTTTATGTCCGTTTTTCGATCGCACTAAGACAAATCGTGGGTTTTGGCCCTTCGTTTCTTCCTTTAAACTTTACAGGCAGTGGGCTCTTTCGCATCCGTCACTGTCGACGCGACGGTATGTTCCGCTTACTCGTTGAGTTGTGACCTGAATTCTAATATGAAGTGTGAAGAAGTTCGCATGCTCACGACAGCTCTGTTGCGTCTTCGTCACGTTACTTCGGGGAAGGGGCGGATTCGATTCAGGCAAAGATGTTGTACTCGTGACGCCCGCGCCACCCCACTACTAAAAGCCTCACAATTGTGCAGCTGGAACGGGTGATGTCCCGAATTCTATAGCGTGCATTCTTATCTGTTATTTCCCAATCTATCGCCGGTATCCCAACGCTTTCCACCTCTCCCACGCTCCATGACAGCTTCACATGTGCGAAACGCGCCCCCCGACAGTTATGCTAGCAACAGCACGTTTGACAGACTGCCCACTTTCAGTTTCACGGCATTGTCGAACTCGATACTCACAGGTTTCGGGCTTCTCGTGCCCCGGCCAATACCTTTCTTCGGAGCAGTTGTGTCGTGACGTGTCAGAGGTTCTGAGCTTCTCGTGCCCCGTTCAATACCTGTCTTCGGAGCAGTTGTGTCGTGACGTGTCAAAGGTTTGCCCCGAGCTCTTGGTGCTCGTGCAAAGGTTCCGAGCTCTCGTGCCCCGGTCAATACCTGTCTGGAGCAGGTGGTGATGTCAAAGGTCGAGTTTCGTGCCCCGGTCAATACCTGTCTGGAGCAGCAGTGTCGTGACGTGTCAAAGGTTCCGAGCTTCTCGTGCCCCGGTCAATACCTATCTTCGGCGCAGCCGTAACGTCAAAGGTTCCAGCTTCTCGTGCCCCGGTCAATACCTGTCTTCGAGCAGCGTGCCGTGACGTGTCAAAGGTTCCGAGCTTCTCGTGTCCCGGTCAATACCTGTCTTCGGAGCAGTTGTGTCGTGACGTGTCAAAGGTTTGGAGCTCTGTGTTTTGCTATGCACGTGTGAAGCGAAGTTTCTCGGTGTGGCATGGGCGACCTATCGCATAAGATTCAACTTGCAACTCAGAGACATTTGTCGACCGCTTATTGTTAGAATTCGAGAGCCTGTTTTCACAAAAGCGAGCGTAAACTTTCATTCACAAAAGATATACCAGTTCGCAGCTTGAAACGCCGCGAACTTTAGCGCCCAGGCATTATTGATTGGGCAGTCTAAGAAGCAGTCTGAAAGTTCACTAAACGGAGTCCTACGTGTCACTGTCGTGTTCATACCGACCACAGTGACACGCCTGAGTACCGATGAACTTATTACGCACTTGCCGATGGTTATCAATGATCTGACGGCCACGATTAGTTCAGCAGATCTACAGATCTAGATCTAAGGGTTCCACAGGGTTTATTTAGGGTTTCTTCAGGGTTTGAGCATCTTGACCACTGTAGAAGGTCTAGATTGTCATGCTTTACACCAAACTGATCAGCAGGCACTTGCAGATTACAATACCCCTTCTAAAGGGTGACTGTCTAGTTGTCCTACTGCCAGTTCTTGGGAATGGTGCCCCTTCAGTCAGCAACACCCAGTTCTTGGGATGGTGCCCCTCCAGCTCCAGTTTATGGGGATGGTGCCCCTTCTGTCCTCAGTCTTCAGAGTTGGAGTTCTGCAACTTCATGATACCCAGCCTTTCCCTGTGTGTAAGAAATGCTGGTAGGGGAAGAGGTTTGGTGAAGATGTCAGCTGTGTTGTCCGCTGAGGCGACATACATGGCTTCCACCATCTTGGACTTCACCAGCTCTCGGATGTACATGTTCCTCACCTCAATGTGCTTGGATCTGTTATTGTTGACATAGTCAGATGCCAAATGAATGGCCCCCTGGTTGTCACAGTACATCTGTACCGGGGTGCAGATGTCCACCAGGTCGGTCAGCACGTTAATGATGTACTTGACCTCCCTAGCCCCTTCAGACATGGCGATGATCTCAGCCTCGGTAGTTGACAGCGACACACATCTCTGCATGATGGAGGAGAAGATCAGTAAGCTGCCACATAGGTAGACTGCAATGCCAGATGTGGATCTCCTCGTGGTTTTGCACCCAGCATAATCAGCGTCAGTATATATGCATAGTGGTAGTGCTCCACTGGCCAGACCCAGCCCCCTTGGCACAGAGGAGGTTGTCCGCAACACCAGCTCGTGGCCCATAGTGCCCTTAAGGTATCTGACAACCTGCTTCAGAGCCACAAAGTGCTCTGGGCTATAAGACGTACAAAAACGAGTGAGGGCAGACACAGCAGCCATGATATTAGGGCGCGTGCACCTTGCAACCCACTGTAGCTGCCCAAGTAGTCCCCTGAATGGAATGGTGGCATCCTTACCATCATATGGGGCAAGAGAGCACTCTGGAGACATAGGCAGGCTCGCAGGCTTAGCATCCTTAAGTCCATAGGTCTCAATCATCTGAGAGAGATATCCAGACTGAGACAGATATGCCACCCCAGGGCCCCAACGCACACCAATGCCCATCACAAGATCCAGCACACCCAAGTCCTTGCAGTCCTGAGTTGAAGGCCGCCACAAAGTTATCATACCATGAACGGCTGTTGGTGGCCACAAGGTAGTCATCCACATATGCCGATATGATGACTGTGATGCCAGTGTCCCGGATGTAGTAGAGGCAAGGCTCAACATCACTGCGCCTCATCCTCTCATCATAGCCCATAATGAAGGCATCACTGGTCTCAAACCGCTCCTTGCCCGCCTGCTTCAGGCCATACACGGCCTTGAGCAGCTTGGCACATGTCGTGCCCTGATACTCCAACCCCCTAGGGAGCTTGACATACAGGTCCTCCTCCAGGGTCGAGTTCAGGAAGGCTGTATCCACATCCATGTGATACACCTCGAGGGCAAGGTTGAGCGCCAGAATGATAACCAGCCTCACAGAAGACAATTGTGTGCACGGGGCAAAGGTGTCAAAATAGTCGACACCACACTCCTGCTTGTTGCCCTTCACACACACCCTCGCCTTGCGCTTCTGCAATTGCCGGTGCTTGTCCAGCTTGACCTTCAACACCAAGGACATGTCCAATAGACGTACACCAGGAGGAACATCCTCCATGTCCATCATCAGGAGCGCCTGCTTGACTGTAACCAGGGCCTCAAGCTCGGTCTGAATAGCGTCCATCCACTCATCAGCATCAGGCGCCTCCATAGCTTGCTTAACCCCCTTGGGCTCAGTCACGCCATCTGGCAGCACATCCACCGAGCCCCCAGCACACGACTTCCCCACCGCTGCCAAGCACGTGTGCTCAGGAGGGAACTGCACCTTACCCACCGGCAGGTCAATGTGTGTAAAGTTGGTGAGCAACATGACACAGTACGGAAAGGAACTGGCCCCCACAGCTCGTGCGCATATAATACCAGCTTCCATCTTCTCACCTCCGGCATCCACCGTGACCTCAGTGAACAGAGGGTAGTTGACATTGAGGTCACCACCGTATGCAGCTGAGCGCACAGCAGCAAGATGCTCAGGATGGCCATCCAGGTAGGCCCGGAGACTCACCCAGCATGCCTCATCCACTGCTTGCACCTTTAGCACCGCCAGAATCTCGTCACTGTCGTCAGGTAGATAGACCCCGACATCAAGAACACCGTCCTCCAGTCCACTCGGGAGGATATCATGATATGTACCATCCAACGTCGTCACCATGAAGTTGGTACTCAGCGGGGCCACTGCAGAGGGATCCCAGGTGGTGACCACCTTGCCCAGCTTGTCCACAGCCTCATGGAACTTGACCATGCCAGACTTGACTATCTTCCCCGACTCAGGATCATACAACAAGTAGGCTGATGAGACCTCAGAGTGACCAACATACCTCAGCTGCCTCGCTCGGTCACTGAGCTTGTGCTCCCTGCTGTCCGGGTCCACAAAAGCATATGCCAGACATCCAAACACTCGAAGATGTGAAAGGTCTCGGTGCTGTCCATACAACTTGTAGTAAGGAGACTTTTGTGCAAGGGCTTCTGGAATGTCCTGTTCAGAATGTACACAGAGTGACGAACAGCAAGTGGCCACATGTCCACACCAAAGCCAGATGTCAAGAGCAGCGCCCGAGCCATCGCCTGCACTGTCCTATGAGACCTCTCCACACGAGCTTGGTTCTCATGGAGGTATGGCGATCCATGGCGTTGCTCAATACCTTGGTCTTTGCAGTACTGTTGTGTCTGCCCAGCAATCATCGTAGAGTCCCCATCAGTGTGCAATACCATATGATACTTCTCCTCAAGTCTCATACGGCTCCTGTGCTGCCTCACCTCCGCCAGGAACTTCTCAAGGGCTGCCAGGTAGTCCGACTTCCTCTTCATGAAGTACACGCATATCCAAGCTGTACAGTCATCCACGAAGAGGACAAACCACCGGTACCCACCAGCACTGTGCCTGAATGGGCCACACGTGTCAGACCATACCAGCAAGCCAATCTCTGCAGCACTCTCCCTGCCAGTAGGCTTCATAGATGGCCTGATCGCCTTGGTGAGCCTGCAGGAAATACATCTCTCAGGGCAGCGCCACACCAAACTCTTGGCATACTGCGCTATGGTGATACCCATAGGAATCTCCTCGTCCAGCATCTCCTGCATGGTCACGTCACCAATATGGCCAAGCCGAATATGTGCCAGCATCTTGGCATCAAGCTTCATCACTGTATGCCCATCCTTGTAGATCACCACCACAGGCCACTTGGTCTCCCTGACCCATACCCGGCTCTCCCCACACATCTCCAGGTTCTCCACATTGTAGCATGAGTCCAATGGAGCCGAGAATATCTTCTCTCCAGCAGGGTACTCATGGACAATGGTAAACTGAGATACAAACTGCCACCAACTGGTTGTCTCCCATCTGGGTAGTACCAAAAGGAACTTGGTGGACTGAGGCGCCCGAGCAAAGTCACTGAGAGCCTTTTGCAGACATCTCAGGATGGTGTCATGCTCATAAGGTGGGTTGCCATAGCAGGCTTTACCCGCCCAGTCCCTGCAGAAGTAAGGGTTGTCAGTTGTGCAATAATCGTCTAGGACGTGGTTGTCAACGGAGGCAAACAACTCCAGAGTAAAGGGCCATGCTCCTCAATGTGCTTCCCAGCTTCCTCAAACTTCCAGTCTGTCTTGTCCCGATCAGAGTCATCATGGTATGCTGCACGGGCCATGTAGATATCCAAAGTGCCAGTCTGATCTTCATATATGATATACTGGTTGCCAACTCTAGAGAATGAGAAGGTCACCCCCCCACTGGATATCTGCCTGGCCCCAAAATCAGCACTGAACCCAGCATCCTCAAGCGCCACCACAGACACCAGGTTGAATGGCTGCCCAGGAATGCAGTGAGCACCAGTGAATTGCAGCCCAACAGCGCGCCCAATGGACACATCCAGTTTGGCAAATGTGACCGTCCCACTGCCCTCCGAGGACACAATACCAGCCTGCACCACACTCAAAGTGGAGTTGGAAGCAGGATCAAAGTCACCGCCGAAGTCACTCACCATATTGAAGATGTGCTTGGTGGCGCCACTGTCTATCACTGCCACCTTCCCACCAAATGCAGTCAATGGCAGGGTTGTGGTGAAGATGTCAGTTGTGTTGTCTGTCGATGCAACATACTGGGCGAGAGCATGCTCACATGCATCCTCATCGCCAGAGTCACTCCCATCTTCAAGATCGGGCACATCACAATACCAATCAGAAGCGCAGTAATCTTCAATCCCAGACTCAGCGCCCTTGGCACAGAGGCGGTTCTTGCGAGGCGGACAGAACAATCTAGATGCCCAATCATCGGAGGGGATGCTACCCACTCCTTCAAAGGGTTGCCATAAGTGCACATCGTCCTCCTCGTCTGAGTCACAGGCATCCACCAGATCTGGCAGAGTATCTGAAGCATAATCACCATCATCCGAGTCAGAGTCCGAAGCTGAATCCATGTCGGGGATGGAGCAATCAGAGTCGTCACAAATATGGCCACCATCATCACAAGATCCAGAGAGATAGATAAGATCAGGCATATAGTTGTGTCCAGCCATTGTGTGATAAAACCAGGCATGTCGGTCTGCAACAACCTGTTCAATACCAGAGGCATCCAGTGTAGCAATAAGTCCAGAATCACCTCGGTCTGCAGAGACATCATCATGATGAGAGGAATCCCCAGAGTCATAGCCACCCTGGTCTGAATGATCATCACCATCAGATGAGGAGCCAGAGTCCCACTAATCCCCAAAATCATATCCCAGTAATGCCCAGAAGCTCTCGACCGCCTGCACAGTGTCTCGAAACCATACTGAGTAAAGTCACCCATGACTGCAGCCTCGCAGGCCCAAGATGCTGCTCCCTTCCTGCTTCCCACAGGGCTTGGGTAGGCTCAAGCTTCCTCCCAGGGAGGGCCGCGCATAGAGTATCAATGTAGACAAACGAGTCGTACACCGGAGCCACGGGGAAATACTTGTGCCTGTTCAATAAGAACCGATGCTTATTGGGCTGATAGGGGTGTGACTTCTTACCAGGTCTCTTCACTGCAATGCGCCTGCTCATAGGAGCACCAGACCTCCACCGATAGACCCCACTCATAGGCGGCTCCCCACCCCCCACAGGGGTAGGACCCTCAGAAGATGTAAGCCCGTCCAGAACTGCATAGTAATTGCTCAGGGAGATACCAGACTGAGATGCAGTACAGCCTCCCTGAGTACAACCAGAAATAAATTGAGGTCGTCAGAGAAGCAGGTAACCATGGTGTCCTCTACCAGCTCACAGATTGCAAATAGAGCCTTGCCAGTATCATCCACACCAGGGTGCCGCTCAGCTTCAGCAACAGCAGCCGCACGATTGGGTAGCTTCCCATACTTATGGTAGTCCTGGACCCTCTTCATTATCGCTTCCCTCCTCTTGGGATTCTTCTTGAGGCAAGCCTCCCTCTTATCCTCGTGAGTAACATAGCAGTCACTGGACGAGTGTCCAGGCATATGACACACCGGACATGGAACTCGCTTGAGTAACGCAGCACGCTTCTGCTCTCCCTGCTTACGACGGTCCTCCACGATTCCAACACCCGTCTCCGTCGCTGCTGCAGAAGTCGCGATGACGTTGTCGTAGTGGCCACACACCGCGCCGTTCAGCTTCTTGAACGACGGTAGCTCGTCCCCAGAGAACATAGTGCGAATATAGACATACGCCGGGTTCAAGGACCATAGCCACAAAGACTGCCTCCAGGCTGGCGACATGAAACCTTTCACCACCTGGCAGGAATTTACTCGTGCACGCATACCCCTCCACCCTGTCAAGAACCTCCCTCGCATTTAGAAAGCCTTGCAGCGGGGGTGCGAGCGTCATAAACCTCTTTGTGTCATCAAGCAAAGCCTTGACCTGCCGCACAAAGTACGCAGAGCCTGTGCTCCGACGCATTTTAATTAGCTGTCGCCAGGCTGAGACACCGTCTGCTTCAGTACTGTACGATCGAACAATTGCGTTCGCCGTCCTAGTGGTAACACGCGACAGAAAGTCATGAAATAACTGATTCGCTGCCACCGAGAACTTCTCGTCCTGCTTGATGTCCTCTAACTCGCGCGTGTCCGTCAATAACAGCGACAACGCCGGGTGACGCGGAGACGGTACAATTTTACCCCGGAATTCCATCCACTTGCTGTCATTTTCGTCCTCCTGACCAGAATAGAGTTGGTCAGTCGGGAACCCCTTCAACATATCCGTTAGAAAAGGTAAAGGTACGTCCACAGTACCACTCGCAACTCGAGATTTACCACTGGAACCAGACATGCTGGATTCCGCGGCCTCAGGACACGCAATAGCATTTCCCGTCCCCGCATTTTGATTCGCAACAGCCAACGGCGGCACTGCGTGTGCCAGGGCTTGAACCATTTTAAAAAGCTCATTCATACGCGCGTCTTGCTGCGTAAATAGTTGTTGCTGCCTCTCATCAATACGCGCCTCTTGCTGCGCGAAAAGATTAGCCAGCGCTGCAGAGTCCTCCCCTGCTGAGATTCCATCAGGTTTCCCTTCCTCCGAAAGTTCGCCAAAAGTAGATTCCTCACTCAGACCTGGGGGCCTCTTTGGAGCTTTGGCCTTGTCTTGTCTCCTACTCATTTCGAATATTACGCGCAGTGAAATTTTGCGTGATACAAACGTCGGTTAACACTTACAATGTAAGTGGGCCCATAACCTGTTAGAATTCGAGAGCCTGTTTTCACAAAAGCGAGCGTAAACTTTCATTCACAAAAGATATACCAGTTCGCAGTTTGAAACGCCGCGAACTTCAGCGCCCAGGCATTATTGATTGGGCAGTCTAAGTGAAAGTTCACTAAACAGAGTCCTACGTGTCACTGTCGTGTTCATACCGACCGCAGTGACACGCCTGAGTACCGATGAACTTATTACGCACTTGCCGATGGTCATCAATGATCTGACAGCCACGATTAGTTCAGCAGATCTACAGATCTAGATCTAAGGGTTCCACAGGGTTTCTTTAGGGTTTCTTCAGGGTTTGAGCATCCTGACTACTGTAAAAGGTCTAGACAGTCATGCTTTACACCAAACTGATCAGCAGGCATTTGCAGATTCCAATGCTTATGTCTGAGTACTTATATCTGCCAAGCGCGAGGTGCAACTGCTGCGCAAGCAACATGCATGGAGAATACCTCACAAAATGATGGTGCACCGTTGGTTTGCACATTTGCGCATATTTTGGCGTTGGTTATGGCTAGAGGGATGGCTAACGCGGGGTCCTGGGCGTCTTTCAGGGCCGAGCAGGCAACTCGCAGCACAGCGCGGTTTCCTCTATGGACTCGGGGAAGAGGCACCCATCGCGTGACGAGCAGAGGCGCGTTTCGACAGCATCAGGCCACACTCGCTCATGCATCCAACGAAAAGGAGGCGAAGAAGTCGAAGATGCGCGGCGAGGCAAGCTCACTTATGCAGTCCATCACCAGCGCTAGAAGCATGAAGGAGATCGCGCGTGTAGTGCAGGCCGGCAGCGCGAGCGACCACCTAAACCAAAGGCACGTGTCTGCTGCGCTGCACCGCACCGCGAAGCTGTGGAAGCAAAAGGAAAGGAAAGCCGGGACCTCTGCCCGAGACGACGCACTGCGCTGCTACGGCCCACTTATCGAGGAGCGGCTACAGCTCTTCAACCCACGGGAGCTAGCCAACATTATGTGGGCCGTCGCCGCCTTGCAGCACCATCCAGGGGACAGCCTGCTGAACAGTTTGGCGCGCCAGGTGGAGGCCAGCGTGGCCTTGTTTAACTCGCAGGAGCTGGCCAACGTGTTGTGGGCGCTTGCGAAGCTCAGGCGCCGTCCAGCCGATGAAGTGATGCGGCAGTATCAGGCGGCGGTGCACACACAGCTGGGTGCCTTCCGGCCACAGGAGCTTGCCAACACGCTGTGGGCCTTTGCCACGTGGTACAAGCAATACGGGTGTGCGCCGGATAAGAAGATGCTGGCCGCAGTTGAGAAGGAGGCACGGGATCGGGTGGTGGGTTTCAAGGCCCAAGAGCTCTCGAGCGTGTTGTGGGCCTTCGCAGTTTTGCGGTGCAAGCCGAGGCAAGCGACACTAGAGGCGATGATGGGCGCCGTTCGAGAGAACATAGAGCGATTTAGCTCGCAGGGTCTGGCGAACGTCCTCTGGGCGTTTGCGAAGTTGGGCGAGCGCCCGGAAAGACTGCTTCTGCAGGACTTGGAGGGAGCGATCCACGCCAAGCTCGAGACGTTTAGCCCGCAGGGTCTGGCCAACACGTTGTGGGCGTTTGCTACCCTCGAGCATCTTCCCTCCCAAAAACTCCTAGCAGCGATGGAAAGCCGGCTGACATTGCTGCCGTGCCGGGATTTCAACTCCCAGAACATTGCCAATGTCTTGTGGGCGTTCTCCACCCTCAAGCACATTCCACGGCGAGAGACCATGCGGACCCTGGAGGGGTTTGTTCAAGCTAAGCTCGGCGGCTTCAGCCCCCAGGGGCTCTCCATGACTCTGCGGGCTGTTGGTGTGTTGGGCCATGCACCTGAGATGGAGGTCCTCCGTGCGATCGAAGCGGAGATCCGCGGCCGCATTGCGAGTTTCAACTCTCAGGATCTGAGCAATACGTTGTGGGCCTTTGCTGCGCTCGGGCACGCCCCACAGGCGGACACTTTGAGTGCTCTGGAGGAGGCGGTGCGCACACGCCTCGCCGAGTTCTCCCCGGAGGGCCTCGCCAGCACGCTGTGGGCCTTTGCGAAGCTGGGGCACGAGCCGAGCAGCGACACGCTGCAGGCCGTGGAGGCCGCGGTGCAAGCTGCCCTGGGGCGCTTTGGCCCGCAGAGCCTGGCGAACACGGCGTGGGCGTTTGCTAAGCTTAGACACCGCCCGCGGACGCAGCTGTTGCTGGAAGTCGAGGATGCGGTACTGGCACGGGTGGACGCATTCACGGAGCAAGGGCTATCCAACATGCTGTGGGCTTTCGGGGAGCTGGATCATCGGCCGAAAGAGGAGTTGGTGCGAACGATGACGGCTGCTGCGTCTGCAGACCCAGCCTCCCTCCGGGCGCAGGGCCTGAGCCAGATACTGTGGGGTTGGGCGGTGCTCAATCACACACTGGATGACGGCCTGCTGTGGTCGATGGAGCGCGAAGTGCGCACAAAGCTCAAGCAGTTCCCTGCGCAGGGGCTGTCCCGGACGATCTGGGCATTTGCGGTGCTGGATCATTGCCCAGATCTCAAGACACTGCGCAGCATGGAGACCGCTGTGAGAGGCCAGCTTGAGTTCTTCACCCCGACAGAGCTCATCGAAGTGTTGTGGGCACTGGCCATACTAGATCACAGGTTCTGCGCTCTTCCCTCACTCTGTGCAGACGGACCTGCTGAGGTGGAGTGGTGGGTCATTGTTACTGACTGGCGGGCTGTCGAGGTCGGGCGATGATTGTTTTCTGAGCCTCGATTTCCCTTCTGCTGCTCCACTAGGAAGGTGAAAGAGTTCCTCGACTAGATCGGACCTTTTATATCAGGGTATTTGCATGCAGCATCGGAGGGGGGAGGAGTTTTTCGAAAGCACCGAGAGGTTGAACTACGTATGCCTTGAGTGTCCCGAAAACATTTTTTGGTGTCGGGTTGCCGCGTCTGCTACGGGTCAAGAATACATGGCTTAGGTTGCGCTGCTCGGTGAGGAGTGCTTTTGGACATGAAGAGCTGCGAGGAAGCCAACCGCAACGCTTGAGTTCGAGGGTGAATTGGGATTGACGCAGACCAGAGCCGGCACTCTTGTGTGGCATCGAGGATGAGCTGCGGGTGAAACTGGAGGCGTTCAACCCTCACGAGCTCGCCAGCGCGTTGTGGGCCTTCGCCGCCCTCCACCACCGCCCGGAACCGATTTTGTTGGGTGCACTGGAGGCGGAGCTGCGGGAACGGGCGGAAGCACTGCGCCCCCGCGAGGTGTCAAATGTTGTCTGGGCATTTGGTTTGTTGAACCACCATCCTGAGCAGAGAACACTGGATACCCTGGAGGGTGAGATCGAAGCTAAATGGGAGAGGCTTACCCCGAAAATGCTCGCAAGGACGCTGTGGGGATTTGCGGTGCTCCAGCACGAGCCTGCACGGATTTCCGCGGGCGTGACGCTCATGTCCGAGGGTTTCCTTCGTGAACTCTCCTGTGAGGGGCTGCACCATCAACTTTTTGCAACGCACCTGGTGGCGGAGAGTCAGGAATGGTCGTTTCGCCTTCCTCCTGATGTTGCTGAAGTGGCCATGGAGTCCTGGAAGGAGACTGCCAGATTACCCGCCTCCACTGAGTTTCGAGAGGAGGTATATGGTGAGTTGTTGAGCATGGGGTATGCAGTGGAGGTGGACAAGAGGACGTCCGATGGGATTTTCGTGTTGGGCATTTGGATTGACCTTTGGGGAGGTATTGCGATTGAATTGGATGGGCCTGAATGCTTTGCCACCAACTCAGTTGAGGCTGCGCCATCTGTGCCATCTGTGCATCTGGGGGACGCGCAGCTTCGCAAGTGGCTGTTGGCCAATCGCGGGCTGCAGGTTGTCGACATTCCATTTTTTGAATGGGACGCGCTGCGTACAAGGGAGGGACGGCGCCGATATCTCGATGATAAAATCACTGTGAGAGGTAGACTTCCCAACAACACAGTTCAACGCGTGCGACTTTGACGAGCGTGATGTCAAATTCCTGTCATAGGAGTCACCCTTTATGCCAAGGGTGTGGGAACTCTTCCTGTGGCGTATTGTGGTTATGCTGCCAGGAATTGCCCCTGTACTGTATGGAAAGTAAGGCATATGGATAGTTGATTTTATGAAAGAATCTCTTCTCGGTTAGTAGTAGTAGTAGTTAGTAGTAGTACATGTGACGTCTTCTTAGCATTTGACCTGCATTGGTTTGTGCAAAATGATTAAGAAGGTTTTTGGACATGTCGATGTGCAGATATGAATGGATGATGGTTTTCTCCTGGAAACATTAACTTCGGTGACCGCCAGTTATGGCAGTGGTAGTATCCTGTCGTTGTCAAAAAAATACCATTGCATATTACATGCAATTCAAGCGCTTATTACCAGATAATGGATACATTGTTGAGGCAGTGGTATAGCACCTATAGCTTAGTACCTACACATGAGGTGTGACCTTCTGGATCAACAACAGCACTGCCGCCAGCTGCACAGAGGGCGACGTTGGCAATCATTAAGGTATGTGTTTTAGTACTTTGATGAAACATATAACGCAATGTATAACCTCAGCTGGGTCCAGCTATGCGCTGTGTTGTCCTTGCACAAAGATACACTTAGCACTACCATTACCGCCGATTGACGGCAACAAAAACGAAATGCGCACATTATGATGCCATGTACATGCTTTCACCAGTCATGGGTGCACTCAACGTGGTGCAGCAAATGATATGTGTGCGCATAATCTTTATGTTGCAATGAGGTTGACCACTCGTCAAGCCGATCAAATATCCGCCATCGGACATACCGTAATATTGATGAACGCAAATACAGTTAGTTGTGTCAGGTTTCAGAATCACATAATGTCGGTTTTTTTTTTCTAAAGATGCGGTTTCTCGCGATTGCTGTCTCTAAGAGTAATCCAAAATGCGTGCTCGCAACAGGTTAATGTGTTTAATAAGCAAATATATAAACATCTTGACAAATAGTGATGGCCTTCCCATGTAGGCGCCATTATTTCGAACTCGTCATGCGCATTTGCATGTACTGTAGAACAAAGGGAGGCTGGGCGAGCTGAAACCATGCGGAACCAAGGGTGCCTGCTGAGACGAGCAGTCTTTCCATAAGGGTGTGGCCAACTATTTAATAATGGGTTAGTCGAGTAACTATAATCTCCCGCTTACCCTACCATGGTATCGTATATATCGGTATTTTCGACTCACAAGTATTTGTGATACAGTTGTTGACACAATACACACTCGTCGTTTAAACAGGACGAAACGCATCGGTGCAAGCTATACGGTCGATCTTGAAATTCTAACTATGAATTTTGATCCACCTGTCTAGGGAACGTCGAGACATGACTGTGATCGGAAGATGACCGGCTGGTGACCATCACATAAAGGCTTTATCACGCAATAAGGTGGCACCCATTCACAATAATACACGATGTACACATTGTTAAGGTTACGCAGAATATACTACAACGTGCTGGGGGGATATAATACAGTTTCTAACTGTTATTCGTCTATTATACATTACAGTTACGGTCACATCTTGATGGGTAAACTGAATAAGGTCCAAATAATGTGTGTCGCCACCATTTGTCCATGACCGCGACATGTCAAAGCGGCAAGTGCGTTCGTGGTAAGCCAGGGTCAATGTGTAATGACTACGTCATGTCAAAACAAGACACATCCAAACGGCGCAAAAATGGAATCAGTGTTATGTATCTATGTTCTAATAGATCTACCACATGCACTTACAAATGCCAGTATATTACTCGTGTGTAAAGGATGAACAAGCTGTTTCCAAATCTAGTTCAGGGGACTCCCGGGAGGGCTGCCAGTCATATCTCAGCATAATATATAACACGCAAAGCCCGATAGCCTGATCTAACACAAAATGCATTCTTTCCGAAATCCATACTGCCGCGATAATGTACACCGCTCAGCAAATGTGCATATCCCCGTATTGGTTCACCGGTGTACCGTATGAATATGCTGATATGCTATCACGACGTTTCTACGAGTATGTGAAGGCAGGATGTAGAACCTGAAGGTATAGATACCACGATATAGTTGTAAACCAATGAAAGCGTTCGCTTGCATGATGCCTATGGGTTGAATCAATCTGATGCTGTCTGCAGCGCACACCCATATATTTATGCGACAACAATGACTTTGCAGCAGAATGAAATCTCGAATGTTCATGAAAATGGCACATCCAAAACTAAATCCTCCGAGTTGAACAGTTTGACATATAATAATCATTGCATTTCATTACGGGAATTCTCGGAAATGCTATATGCCGGTTCATCGCTTCCTTCTTATAATCTCATACACGCAACCCTAGCCACATTCAATAAAAGGCTTTCTTCCTGTAACCCATGCCGGGTACACATTGTCCATCTCACGTAAAGGACAGCATGATGCAGTCATTATCATTCTGGTTCTGATTAATCAGCTGTGTCGCAGGAAGCATGGCAGCGAGTGCCTCACCATAGCCATCATTTTCTACACACGGGCTGCAAAAATAAAATCCATCACCACCAAAACTCACATGCGATTCTGGCAAAACAAACCAAAAGTGCGGTGTGCTACATGTGCATCATCGAGTTGCCAGGGCTTTCTGAAGTAAAAATTGAGACAACTATACACTTATCCAAGCCGGATGATGACTGGCGCGGTTCATTCAAGCTAGTTCATCCAGGGCGGCACATCGAGGCGGACATACTCTCAACTTCACAAGGAGGTGTTAAGGCTGTCTAGAGGCAGTCGATTCGATATATTGGAAAGGCTCTATATCAAACGCGTACGCAGGGAGGTGACCAACATACACTTTTCAGGCATGACACATGGGGATGAGAAAGCTTTCAAACCCCGCTTCTACTGGTGCAATTTGTCACTTCACTGCGCGCAAGTGCTAGCGTGCAAGTCCGTGGAAGGGACTGTACCACAGTCAGAGCTTTATCCACGCCATCTGCACAGTGCAGCTGCTATGAAATTTCAACCCTACTTATCTCCTAATTCGATGCACTTTCCTATAGATCATCCATATCAATGTGGAAACCGGGTCTGGTGGGGAGTCTACCCTTCCGGCGGCAACTTGAATGGAAGCTCGACAACACGAGCGCGGGAACCGATCAGTGCCCCTTGGGGGGTGTCTGCGCGGAAGCGTCCGATCCACGATGATGGCAAGCGCTTGGATTCTTCCGGCCTTCCAGAGAGCCAATCCCCACCCCCTATCACGTGCACAAACGGATATGGCAAACTATGCAGTCCCCATGCCAATACAGCCATGAAGGGTATATTTGGAGTTCCGTCAGCATCACATACCACCTGCGAAATAGGAAGGATCGAGAAATTGCCATATGCTGGGTTGTGGCTAGGAATGACGCTCTAAATGGTGATCACCTGCGATCTGACCAAATGTTCACAATAAGTGTCATTCTTGGGGATGACGCTCTGCGATTGCCATCGAGTGGCTGTGACAGGCACAGAGATGCCGGGCATCCATGCAGCAATCTTCCGTCAAACGCGATCTGCTTGCCAGCTGGCAAAAACAGCAAACCCGCAAACCGCGCTGGCTTTGCCACCTTGTGCTGCATGTCTGCCCAGAGTGCCCTAGCGGCGGCTCTGCCACCTTGTGCTGCATGTCTGCCCAAAGTGCCCTAGCGGCGGCTTTGCCACCTTGTGCTGCATGTCTGCCCAAAGTGCCCTAGCGGCGGCTCTGCCACCTTGTGCTGCATGTCTGCCCTAAGTGCCCTAGCGGCGGCTCTGCCACCTTGTGCTGCATGTCTGCCCAAAGTGCCCTAGCGGCGGCTCTGCCGCGGGTGCTCCACGTGCAGCATTCAAAAACCCGCGGCCTCAAGCTGGAAGCAAGTCGCAGACGGTAGGGTCGGTGAAAAAGCCCTAAAAGATAAAGTTGCTCTGCTCCGAGGGCTCAAGGCAGTGCGTCACCCCTGGGGTAGCTGACGTACGCCTTGCTGGGCTTCCCCCGGCTCAACTCCCCTGATGGCGAGATGCGGCGGTCAAAGATGACGGTCGGAGCCCCGCTGTGACTCAGGTACGTGACAACGGAGCGCAAGGGATGGCGGAAGACGTCTGTCTTCCTCAGCGCGGCCTCGTCTTTGTCAAAATGGAACGGAATTGCCGGTGGCGCCGCGCCCTCCGCATCCAGCAGCTGCACCCAGAACTCGACACCCTGGATACACAACCACGAATCACCTTTGTAACGGCAGGCGGGCTATGTGCCCTCGAGCAGCTGCACCCAGAACTCGACACCCTGGATACACAACCACGAATCACCTTTGTAACGGCAGGCGGGCCATGTGCCCTCGAGCAGCTGCACCCAGAACCATAAACCTTAGATACATAACCACAGGTCACCTATCAACAGGAGGATTATGTGTTTCAGGCAGCTAAACTCAAAATGCGATGCCTAGAGGCACAGCCATAGATTGCTCATCAACTGCTCTACGGCCGAGCCCTGCAATTGTTTGACTTTACTGGAGTGTAAGCAGGGTCGGACGAACAATCGGGTCACCACACTTACTGGATGGAGTCAGGGGCAACGAGGAGAACAGTGCGAGCATACCCATCGCACTGCGCGATGGTCCATAGTGCACAGGTCCCATACCCATGCGGTCTATTTTAGAACCAGGCCAAGTAGATACGTGCTTGACTTATTATACAATGCACACTCAAAGCTCGAATCGCAGTGCAGCGACTGCATGCAGCTTTACTTTGTGTGACAGGACATCGCACATCGATGAGCCGGAAAACTGAACAGGCAAAGAGCGCATTCGCCTGAGCATTAGCACCATGCATGCACACTCCACCTCACCATCTCCATCCAAGATCGCATTCGGCATTCGCATCCGGATTGTGTATATGCGACTTGCTCGTTTCACTTCTACAACAAAACAATGGACATATCACAGGATCGCATGGAATGCCTCCATGTGCCTTTGCCCCATCCCTCGCGTTGGAACGCACCTCCAAGTTCCTGCATACCTCCCTGCCGCCGTGGAACTTCAGCACGGCCTGAGCGAAGTGCTCGAGGGCGGTGCGCGCATGCGCGGCAGCAGGCAGCCAGAAGGCCTGCCCCGCACACTCTGCATGCAGGGCAATGGCCTCCTTGTGCAGGCCGCATCCTTGCCACCCCTCGCGGAGCCGGTAGCTAGCGAAGGCCTCGTCGCCCTCCGTGTGACACTCGGGTTGCCTGACTGAGTCCAACAGTGGCGCGGAGCTCGGGGGTTCTCGAACGGCCGCGCTATCCTCAGCCAGGCGTGCGCGTTTGGAGCCTCGAGCGGCCGCGCTATCCTCAGCCAGGCGTGCGCGTTTGGAGCCTCGAGTGGCCGGTTCGAGGATCAGCTCAAGCTGAAGGTTCAGGTTGCCAGGCACCAGGCGCGCCGCCTCCTCCGTGAAACAGAAGCCTACGAGAAGGTAGCGCTCCCCAGAGGTGATGGCCATCCCTTCATGGAAGTACTTCGCGTGGAACACCAGAATCTGGCCTTGCTCGAGATGGACGACATCTTCCAGGGAGTGAAAGAGGGTGCCGCCTCCGGTGTAATCTCTGCGGGTGCTCAACGCTATCATGAATGATATATCGCCCGCATCGGTGTGCGGCTCTAGTGACACCTGTCAGGACAAGTAGTGACGGGCATTGTTTTCAAACCCACGGACTGACTCAGGTGACCCTCGGTAGCGACACAACTTCAAGATCTTCAGGGGTTAGATCGTGTTCATTGGCTGAAGGCATTGGTGGATTGGCATCCCACTTGCCGGAAAGGGGACGGAACCAGTCGCAACAGCCTCAGGCCCTCCGACAAAACGTCTAGCAAGAGTATCCTCGAACGAACTTCCCAGAGTAGCCGGTGGCGCATCCCAAGCTGTACGGTGGTAGCAGACGATTACAACGATTACTGTGCGACTGCAAGGGCAACGCGTTGAAACACGGAGAGAGCCGCACCTGTTGACCCGAGACGTATTTCACAATGAAGGCATCGTCCAGAGCAGTGATGGTTTTAGCAAAGGCCTGCATATACAGTCGTTGAATGCGTTCCATGAAGCCTTGGTCCAATAGCCATTGCCGAAGCCTCGGCAATTTGTCGATTTCGATGTCCGTGGTTGACTGGGAATACGTTCTTGGATCGTCTGCTGTCCATCCCCCGGCTGCGGATGCTTCCTCCTCCGCAACTTGCTTTATCTTCGCACATGCTTCGACAGAGAGAAACTGGGCAGTAGCCATATCTGCCTCTATGTAACGAAGATGGTTCTTGTACTCTATGAAACGGCTCTCGGGCATGACTTTGCATTGCATGGAATCCACCGGAAGAACGTTCCGGTTCTCCAAATCAGAACCCGCGCAGTTTTTGTCTCTATTTGTGAGGGTATGACTAAGACGTGAAGTGAGTTCCACCACAGGTCATCCTCACTGTTCAGAAACCTAGACCTTGTAACATTTCAAAACACGGATCCTGGTTCCTGCTTGCAAATCGGCTTGGTTGCGGAATATAGGTTGTCGGGTCGAAGATATGATACTCAGCAAGATCGATATTTCTCCGATCTTCTCGTAGTGATACAAAGGGGAAATCTTGCCATCTTAGCATTCGTGCACCTTATTCTATTCCACACCGCCTATTCTACCCAAACAACTTTCGTACACCGCCTATTCTACACAAAAAAATTGACCTCTCTCGCGTCTGGTTTACAAAATAAAAAATATGTAAAAAAAAACAGCCAGATGAGGGAAATCACATGCCATGCCTGATACCAAGCCAAAGCAATACTGTACAGTATGCCATGCCATGCCATGCCATGCCATCGCACGTCTATCGATATCGGTATTGCAAATTGGGTATGTCTATCGCACCACTATCGTGTCACGGGCAGAGCATCGTGCACTCGTAGCGATCATGCGATGGTTTATCGCTATCGTTTTAAATCGTATCGGTCTTGTCGTCCTGACACTTGTTACTGGTGTTCGCTATTCGGAAATTCTGCGTTCAGCTCGATCGGATGTGTCGATGGATGATCGCTCGACACCTCTCGTCTGAAAGTTTCATCCAACGCCAGCGCAAGGCGCAAGCGCAAGCGCCATCGGCGCCAGCGCCATCCGATCGCCATCGCCATCCGCCATCCGATCGCCACTTCGCCAGCCCTTTTTTCTTGCGCTCGCGTTGGACCATGCTTCTTGCTTGGTTCAGCTCGGTCAAGTCAAATTTGAACTGGATCTGTGGTTCACACAGAACAGCCGTTCTCCACTATCATCTATTGCATATATCAAATAGTTCACACAGCTATCTTCATTTTGAATTGTGCGAGGCATCCTCTGTTGCGAAACTATATTAGTATCGCCAAGAAAGTTGCTTGACGTTAGCTGAACAGGTTTCGTGTTGCTTTGCCCTGCGAGGAGGGACAGTGCTACCATTTATGTTCAGATCCTTGGCTGACACAACACAGTGAGAGTTGTAAACCGATCACCGGCACTCAACACATTGTTGTAAACGGATAGATTTCTTAGAAGTTATGGTGCGCTTGAAGAGAGCCCCACCTAAGGGTCAAGCGTCCAGTCGGCGTTCGGTCATAGTTGGTGTGGTCGCTTCGATGATCCTACTCGGCGGAGGCTATATTTGGGCAACGCGAAGTGGAACATCCCCCGATGATATTCTACCATCGGCTAGTTTGGCAGATCTTCCCGAACCCAAGGCACAAGCCGTGAAAGCTAGCTCGGACAGCGCATGGGAACAAAACGAAGAGGAGATTCCTGAGGCCAAAATAGCCTTTTCACCGCCCTTTGCCCCCGATGTTCCTGTCCATGAGGCCACAGAAGAAGAGGTAGAGGAGGAAGAAACACCGGCCAAAAAGCTGTCCACTCACATCCCAAAGGCCAAGTTGGCACTCCCCACCTTCTCCTCCCTCTCCTCCCCCATCCTCCACCCCATCCCTCCCACCGCAACCTCCAGAGCCCTCACCGCCACCAACTCCTCCGTTTCTTCCGGATTCCTCCTCCTGTACCCCCAGTCCCGCCACCTCACCCACCAGTTCCACCTAGCCCTTGCCCACCCCCATCCCTTGCCCGCCCCGCCTCCTCCGCCTCAGCCTCCAGCTGAGCCCCCAGGAGTGCCACATCCTCCGCCTTTCCCCGAGTCCCCTAACGTTTGCATCGCCCGACAGCCTTGCGGCGAGAATACCGCCTGCACGCCTGCGGGGTCTGGCAGTGCCAAGCGCCAAACGTTTAAGTGCGCATGCTTGGAGGGCTTCAAGGGGAACCCATATTCCAATGGTGGTGATAAGTGCCGCGACGAGAAGCAGCTCTACCTCGAGGAGCTGTTCGGCATGAACCGCTGCTATGGCTGTCGCTACGAGTCCGCACTATACCCTACCTACGAGTCTGCGAACATCTCGAATGTGCTCGACGTTGGCACCGGAGCCTGTGGGGTCGTGCGCAGCATGCAGGCTCACGGTTTGAACGCGCAGGTGCGCACTTTCCTTCCGCCGCCCTCGATCTCGACGTCCTTCTTCCGGCACTTTTTATTACGCACCTCGGCCCACCACGCTCTCCGCCATTTGTCATTAACAATCAGAGCTCTGGCCTGAGAAACGGACACCCTTCCTGTGATCTCCTCTCCCAGTTCCAACGTACTGCCTTTCCTTTCGCCTAACTGATTCTTTCTTGAGCGGCGAAACGCTAAGCCCTTGTTAAATCTGGCTGCATGTTGTTTCTCCGATTACCACAAATGTTCTGTTTGAACCCCGTTGTATGCGTGATCACGCTCTCCTCTCCGCTTCCAAGAACCCTTAGACTGGACCTAGCGAACGCGTAACTCTGCATACGCCGTGCCTACCCTGCGCAAAAATTTCAGACGAGTCTTTGGCGCGAATATAACCCCACTTAAAAATCCTTCAAACCCGCTTTCTTTGCAGCATCGTGAGTCCGGAAAACAGCGATTTATGTACAACGGTTCAGAACAATAAAGGGTCGCGCCGATGCTGCGTGTCAGTGCGGAGCCTGCGTAGGTCGCGTACAACTCCCTTGGATTTTTAGATAACGTCTGGTTTTCGTAATAATAGTAACTATTTGCCTGCAGACAGAGATTCCGTCGATCTAGTATTTGATCGCTTCTTAGACATTTTCACAGGGTTGCACTATTTCACTTTTTCCTTTCAGAGAGGACCAACATATCGCCTCAGCTACTGCATCCAGTCCTTGAACTTGTCCAACTGGTCGAAGTAAACTTCTTAGTCCCCGGAGGTCTATGCTGCAGACACTCAAAGCGGGTTCTCCCTTCATCGCACATCTTACCCGTACCGATCCTGTGCAAAAGAATGAGAGGGAAAACGTTTATTCATGACGTGTTCAAAACGGCTTTCTTCGAGGTTGAAACGTGTATGCGCGTGCGGCGATTTTGGCTACGAACAGGGAGTAGAGGCGGTGTCCTTCCCGCTAGAGGATCGCTGCGCAGACCTTCTCGAAGCTGGGGTGGTGTCCAAGGCGCCTCTTGACGCCCTCCCCTTTCCTGACGACTCGGTTGACCTGGTACGCCCCCTTAGCCTTTCCTCCTAAGTTTAGGACGCTGCCACCCCAACCGAGTTGGAGCCTGCAGGTCGGCCGGCTGCAGAGCACCTTGGACCGGCCACTCGGAGCCTTGTGATAATCCAGTGTTTAGATCGCTCCTTGAATCAGACAGGCGAAGAGTTTTTGCATGGCGTGTCCCGCACGTCGCTTTGGGATAGATCGCTTTTGGGGCATATTGTAGAACGGCTACTTATGCTGTCTCGCGAGTATCTCGATCCCGAGTTCCCTCGGGTCGTGTCAGGCGCCTTTCCTGCACATAGAAGCAGCTCTGAGCCGTAGAAGTCACTTCCTTTTCTCCGGGAGTCTTGGTTCCAGAGACTTCCGAAGACGTGAGTGCATACTCTGTTTGCGCACGGTGTCTTGGAGTGCTGCTGTACCGAAGATCCGGCTTTCGGCAGACCTTCGCAATCGTGGCAATAGGCGCCGGCCTATGGCGAGTGAGGCTATATATCAACCCATCGACACAGTGGATTGTCCAGGATACCTGTCTGCCTCCACCTCCATCTCCACCTTAAGGTGGTTGTGGTTGATGCTCTCGACTCGTCAAGCCGGCAGGCGCGCGCACGGCTGGAGGCTGGAGCGGTGCAGCGCAGCCTGATCGCGCTGCCTCATCGTCCCCGCGCCTCAGCGAAGGGGAGGGCTTGCCTGGGGCTTGCGCAGGTGACAGCCTTCAATGTCTTGGAGTACATTCCGAGGGAGAAGCTTGACGCCGTCATCTCGGAGCTGTGGCGCGTGGCCCGCCTTCGCATCTTCATTTCCATCCAGCTCCCCGACTTCGACCTCAGCGACCTCGGTGCAGGCCAGTATCACCCAGAGAACTTCTTCCCAAAGTGCGAACCCTCTCCTGCTCCCTTACACGTCTCCCTGAGCGTCCTCCCGGCAGCTTCTTCGCGACATGTGTCGGCCCGCAGGTCCTGCACCCTGGAGTCTTCCCGACTGGTTTCCCCGAAGCTTACGAGCAGTGGGCCGTCTTTTCTTTACGCACTTCTTTTTACCGCACACAGCACGTTGTCGCAACGCATAGGGCTCCGTTTGCACAGGATCCCTGGCTGTGCATCGTGACCGGGTGGAGCTTGATCACTTCCAGCCATCGGGAAAGAAGGTGGCACCCTCCCTCGGGCTGAAGGCAGTCGGGGCGAGGGGATGGGCCAGGACCTGGTGGGAAGAGCGCCTGGAGGCGCACAACATGCGCGTGAGCGAAATGCGCCAGGTGAGGACACTGCTGTCCGCGCTGCTTTTACACAGATGCTTATGCCCCTTGCTTCAACCGAGGTGGGCTCTTGCCAGCTGGGTCGCCAGACACGGGACGGGAGCAGGGGCTCAACTCCCGCGTGAGAACACTCCGAGCGCTTTGAAAGTTCCTGAAGACGTTTTGGAGAGGTCTCAGAGCAGAGGACATGTTGTATTCCGCTGCAGGGAGTGTGAGTCCAGGTCAGAAGTGCAGGGCGAGTCGGTGCCGCTGGGGCTCCTCTGTTGCCTCCAGTAGTGCCTTTTTCGTTGCCAGCACCGATGACTTCGCACGGCTGCCGCGTGCGCAGCAGCATATGTTGAGAACCTCGCTGGTGTCCGACTCTTAGGAGCTTGCCCATCCTGCCCGGAGTGCCGGCCTCGCTGGTGTCCGACTCTTAGGAGCTTGCCCATCCTGCCCGGAGTGCGGGCCTCGCTGGTGTCCGACTCTTAGGAGCTTGCCCATCCTGCCCGGAGTGCCGGCCTCGCTGGTGTCCGACTCTTAGGAGCTTGCCCATCCTGCCCGGAGTGCGGGCCTCGCTGGTGTCCGACTCTTAGGAGCTTGCCCATCCTGCCCGGAGTGCCGGCCGGAATGCCGTGAAAGGAGGAAACCGGGAATGGCGGTGTTGGTAGCTTAACCTCGCCACCTGGCGACTACAATTGGCGGCAAGAGTGGCCACATTCAGCCGGAGGCCGTCGATAGGTTGCCTGAAGGGACCGTGACGAGGGGCCTGAAGAGAGCTTGACGAGGGTGGAACCTACAGGCGATGTACGAGTCTGTGTTCGAGGCGTTGGCAAAGAAGCAGCAGAAGGGGCTCGGTCTTCAGCAGACCGAGACGGTCTTCACCCTCACCAAGCAGCCCAAGCTGGGCTCTGCCTCGGCGCGAGCCACCGAGCGCTCCCAGTGCGTCGGCTGCAGGTACGGACGTTGAGACGGGCTCCGTGACGCGTGACACTGTGCCAAGACACGCTCGATGGTTCCCGATGGCGAGCGTGTGTGTTATGACGCGGCATCCAGTCTCAGCTCGATGGCGAGCGTTTGGGTTATGCCGCCGCATCCAGTCTCAGCTTGATGGCGAGCGTGTGTGTTATGACGCGGCATCCAGTCTCAGGCTCAAGCGCTCAACGGGCTCAGAGCCGTGCAGTGTGAATAGGAACGCCCGGCAACGAGGCGCGGCCCACGAGGTGACGCCATGCCAGGATGCAGGGGCTGCCCCGAGGTCTTGCAGCGCTTGACCTCACTTCCAGCCTTCTCCGGGCCTGGAGCGTTTCCCGCGCCTGGGAGACTTTGATGCGCGGCTTGGAAGTTGCGATGTTGGTTGCGATGCGGGCTGCAGCTTGCGGTCTGGTTGTGAGTGGCGAAAGGCTGGGCGGGTGACGGCGTCAGCAGCGGCTCTCACGGCAGGAGGGTGTGTTGGGTCGCGGGAGGGCGGGTTTGGGGGCGGAGGATCGGTGGACAGCTACATGCCGCTGGTGTATTCGATCTATGCGCCACTGACTGGGCCGGACCGCACGCGGTTCATGATGCACAACTCGCTGATCGTCGGGCCGAGCGCGTGCAACCTGGTGCGCGGCATGCTGGCGAGTCCCCCCGTGGACCTCCGGGAGCTCAAAGGGCTTGCCCGCAACGAGTACATCGTGGAGATGGGCTGCCCCGATCTCCAGGACGAGGGCATGATCACCTACACCAACGTATGTCCCATCTCCTCCTCCTGCCGTGCTTTTCTTTCAACCGGAGCAGTCACGCGCGCACATGGTGCTGGTTCTGAGCTCCCGGGGAGAGGATGCCGCTTAGTTGTTGCTCTACCGCCAACACCCTGTGTGTTACGATGGGTGCGCTTATGTACGGGGGGCACCTGCCACGCCCGAAGCCGCGCCCACTCTTCCACTGTAGTACCGCCACCCTGCTAGCCTGTGTGTAGGACTAGCACTGCCGGTATGTACGTGCACCCGTCGCCTATTGCGCGCGGGTTGCGAGCACTGCCGGTGTGTGCGCGTGCCTGTTGCCTCCTAGACGTGCCCTCCACCAATCCGAGCCCTCCTGGCAGACCGCGGGTCACCAGAAGCAATCTCTGACCAAGGAATTGCGACCTGGACTCTGGGGAGCCAGGGGCTGAGAGACTCGTTCAATTGGACCCCAGGGGCAAGGGACGGATGCCAAACTCGAAATGAGAGAGGTTGACGCGACGGGACCGGTGTAGCTTGAATGCGAGATCTGGAGGCATGGAAATTATGATCTGAGGGCTAAGAGGAATGGCAGGGGGTGCAACCCGCGCTTCCGTATGAGACGGCGTCATTTGACCTGGTGATGTCGATGTTTGACCTGGAGTTCCTGGACCCCTTGGAGCTGGACGCCGCGATTGCTGAGATTGCCCGCGTGACGGAGAAGCGCGCGTTCGTGCTCATCAACACCTGCGGCAACCGCATGGAGAGCCCCAACTGCGTGGCGGCGCAGCAGAAGGAGATCCAGATCCTGAAATCGCGCAAGTGGTGGGCGGTGAGCAGCCCGACCCTTCAGCTCACTTCCCGTGCTACGTCGGGGCGCACTTGAACTTATGCCCTGGAACTCTACGCAGCCCTGGCGCTCGGGGCACACTTGAACTTATGCCCTGGAACTCTACGCAGCCCTGGCG